>JAGFMF010011723.1:1428024-1444872 GCA_019455555.1 Galemys pyrenaicus | reverse complement strand
GGTGCACTGGTGAGATGGTGATGGGGAATACATGGGGATTACAATTAATGGCAAGTATATGTAAATTTTAAAATATTTTAATAAAAAAAAAAAAGCCAGAGTTTTAGGGGCCTCCCTGGCGGTGCAAGGGGTTGAGCACCACACTGTGAAGCATCCACAGCCACTGCAGCACGGGTTCAATCCTTGGCCAGGGAGCTGACCCACCTGGTACAGCAGACCTCTCCTGCCTCACCTGCTGCTCCCCTCAGCAGTGTGTTTCAGTTGATCTGCCTGTTCTGCTCCCCACTCTGTCTCTGGTGGATCCTTCTTACCCACTGCACCTCTAGCCTGTACCTCAGTTCTTACATGCTGTAGCGGTAGGAAAGGCGGCACTGGGCAGGTTCGGATGGTTCTGGGCAGACGGGTCAAGGAAGGAGAGTCTTGGAGCCCTCGGTGGCTTTTCATGCTTTTATTGTCAGCGGTGGCCAGGTACATGGCAGGCATGGGTGCGGGGTGGGGGGCTGGGGGGCCGGGAGGCTGGCAGGCCTCCCAGCCCCTGGCGCATCTCACCCTCTCGGCTGCTGCTTCTCTCTCTGCCGCTGCTGCTCGTGAGTACTGTTGGTCCTGTTGGTTCTGGCATCCTCATGACGCTGCCCATTTAAGCCCGTGTCCAACTCAGGTGCGCCCACTTGCGCATGCCCACCCTGGAATGCTCGCAGCACCGCAGGTGTCCATCATCACAGTGGTGGGATGGTAGAAAGACCTGATTTCTATAGCCCTACATATGCATAAATAAGTAAAATCTTTTTTTAAAAATAGGGGAGCAGCGGGCGAGGCGGGAGAGGTCTGCTGCACCACGTGGGTCAGCTCTCTGATGAGGGATCAAACTCATGCTGCGGTGGCCCTGGATGCTTCATAGTGCAGTGCTTAACCCACTGCACCACCAGGGAGGCTCCAATAAATAAAATCTTTAAAAGAATAAAATAAAACAAAAGTTTTAGTTTAAAGCAAACGGCTCGTTAGTCGTGTGGAGTGCACGCAGCCCCTGCTCTGCGTGAACATGCAGATTTCCAGGTACGGTGCCCTTGTCTTCCTGCCAGGCCCCATCAGACCATCAGGCAGGCTGGTGACTAGCGTGGACTGAGTTACCGAAGAAAGCAGCAGGTGGTGGACAGGTGCTCTCAGGTGTGGTGAGAGTCACCAAATCCAGCTCCCACTCAAGACACCCGAGCAGGCCGGCTTTGCCAGAGCCTGCCGGGCGGCTCGGGGTGGGGGCTGGTTGCCAGTGGGGTCCTTGTGCAGAGTCTCGTCTCCTTCCCATTCCTAAGGAGCACTCCAGCGGTACTTCTCAGCCAACACCTAGTTGTCATCTCTGTTGACTGGAAGAGAGTCAGAAATCAAAGGAGCTGCAGCCTGCAACCAACTCCTAAGCAGAGAGACATTCTCCACTTAGCAGATCCCAGGGACAGGGAGGCCTCTGTGCCCATAATCCCTGCCCAGGCAAGGCGGCCAAGGCTGGGACTCTGCTTCAGGCCTCAAACGCCACGTGCGGCAGCCTTCCAGAGGAGGGCTACGCAGGGGGCAGCCCCATGCAGAATGTGGCCCTCACAACCACCTCTCCAGCACACGGTGAGTGATCACTCCAGGACACCAAACCGGAGCTGCATCTATTCAGAGCCCCGGCCTGGGGAGGCTCCATGGTGACGGTGCCGCCAAACTGCAGCCTAGAGAGGATACTTGGAGCTGGGCCACTCTCAGGTGGGGCCAAGAGCAAAGCCCTAAGTGGGGATAGTTTGAGGAAATGTGAGGAAAGGGAAGAGAAGCTGGCACTGGATTTCACATGATCACGGTATGACAACTGGGGAGGCAGGTACTAGAATTAGTCCCATTTTATAAATAGGAACTGAGGCCCACGTCTCTGTCTGAAAGCCCGCCAGTCCCACTCGAAGACTGACCTCTGGTCTGCCTGCTGTTTCCCAGCCTTCCACTGCCAAAGGACTTGGGTCACTTGGCAATCAGAGACACCAGTGTGGATCCTTTAGGGCTCACAGAGCTCAGGGACGAGGTCATGTGCAGACCCCAACTCCCCTGGCACAGGACCTGGCACCTGGCCCGTGGTGGGCGTCGGGGTCCTGTGTGCTAGCTGAGTGTCAGCACGAGCTCCCGCAGCTGACAGTGCTGGGTGGCGCTGAGAAGAGCGGGCGGCTCCCAGAAGGACAGCAATCTCCCCCGTCACGATGGCAGGTGACAGAGGAGTCGCTTGGGAGGAAACCAGCTGCCTCCTCTGGGAAGCCAAGCCTCACTGGGACATTCTGGTCACAGGCAGGCATCTCCGGTCCCTCAAGCTCCTGTGTGGGAGTGAAGCTAAGCCAGACCTGGGCCACGCTGCCACCTGCACCGGTAACTCCGACGGAGGGCGTTGGCCCTGCAGACACTGACGGGGTCCTCCAGTAAGCCTTCTTTCTTTAGGGTGCCCTCCGCTTGCCCGGTGCCCTTTGGCTGGGATGCAGATGAGACTGAGAGTGAACGATGAAGCAGCCATCTTGCCCCTTGGGGTGGAAAGCTCATGGTGCAGAGGGCAGAGCAACAAGATAGAGGGAACCTGCCTCTTCAGCACCATGGAGACGCTACATCAAACCCTGCATCCTTACGCTCACACTACGTGACAGAGCAACACTCATATCTCAGTTGGGCATTTGTTACAACAGCAAATTGGCCTAATTAACACATGGCCCTCATCAGCTTCCTCGAGCCAATCAATCTGAGGGCTTCTTCATGTAATCCATATCCACATCTCTAAAATGGAGTTAGAGCCCATGCCTGGCAGTGAACTTGGTCAAGGAATTCACCCACTGAGTGGACCCGCAGTCTGTGGGGCAGTTCCGTCACCCCAGAGGGCAGACCTCCAGGCACCGGGGTCTGGGGTCTGGGAGCTCTGACGGGGGTGAGCTGACATAACAGAGAGGGCCAGGAAGCGTGGCACACACCAGGAGTGGTGTTTCTCTGAAATGTGTGCAAGAGCCCTGCTCAGTAATCCAGTTGTTTGGGGAGGCTGCACCATGTGGATTTCAAGCATTTTGGAGCATGAAATCCTTTCTTCCAGTTAATCTTCCAGGAAAGTTCAATAGATAAATCCCATGAAAGGCCATTCTGGAGGAACGAGAGAGGCCTGGACCCCAGCCTGCTTGCTACTGCCTCCTCTGCTACCCATCATCTCACAGCGGCCCCTGAAGCCCTTCTGGGAACCCTTAGTGTTCTGTGGGGTGCAGCCTAAAAAAACAAAGCTCCAGGATGAAGTTGCAGGAGCTGTGGAGTCAGACAGACCCAAGCTCAAAAACTGGCTCCAGTACATAATCGTTGGTTAGGATTTAGCTGCTCTCTGAGCTAGTTCCCTTGTCAGGAAACTTTCTTGCAGGGTTCTTGAAAGGATTAGACAAAACATATCAGTGGAAGAGCTCTCTGCCCAGCGCCGAGTCCACAGTAGGTGTCTGGTAAGTGGGAGCTATTAGGATGATTTTGTGGGACCTTTCCAGGAAAGGTCTTGATGGTGGAGTCAGCTTCCTCAAAACCATCCCAGCTCCATCCTAAAGTCTGTTGTTAAGATGTCTCTTTGGCCTCAATTATTCATGCCCAGAGGCCCACCAGGCACTTCATTTCTGACAGCAGGGCAGCATTTACCTTGGCAGAGCTCAAGACATTTCTGGACAGGAACTCCGGCTAAGCTGTCACCATCTGCCCGACACCTGCCAGCCAATTGGCAGGTGGAAACGCCAGGGCAAGCACCCAAGGGCACCCTGCAGCGAGGGTTGGGGAGGCCCGGCCTGTAAGGCCTGTCAGGAAGGCACTCCTGGCAGCTGGTCCAACCCAGGAGGTGCCATTAGATGAATGGGGGGCAGCCCCCTCCGCCCCCTCCCCCATTCCAAGAGGCCTTCAGAGACCAACAGAAATGCTGTCTAGAGCCCTGCTGCTCAAAGCATGCCCCTGGCCTAGCACCCCCGGAGCTCATTGGAAATGCAGGTTCCTGGACCAAAATAAAAATCCTTAATTGAACAAGCTCCCTAGGTATTTCCTCGTCTCTTTCTTTTTTTGGTCCACAATAAATTTTGAAAAGCACTGGTCAAAAAACACCGTCTGTCTGAATCAACACGTCACTCATTTTCACCCACAAGAATAAGGCCAGCAAGCACAAGGAAGGACTCGTTTAACATCACCTGGTATTATTTTCCCTGACCTTGTGCAACTACACAGTAATTTCCAGTTGCCCTCTAGGGTTTTCACATTTCAGGTTAAAATAAACCCACACAGAACACTTGTCATCACAGAAGTGCAGAAAGCATGCTCCCGGGGCTAAGGAGAGAGCCAGGCCAGGAAAAGAGGCGCTTCATTGGTGCTGAGGGCCCGGATAGAACGGTGTCAGGGTAGGTGACCTAAGAAGGCCTAGACAATAGGCACTTGTGTGACTGAATGAGGAAATGGGTACAGGTATAGTCAGAAATAGGGTGCCCAAGCCCCCAGCCCACTTATCAATCTGCACAATCAGTGGGAACCAGGAGGGTGCCCCCTGAAAGCCCAGTGTCTCAAACCCACTTATCAAACTAAATGGAAAACAATTGAGAGAGTCAGGATGCCCCAACCTAATTAAAAGTGGAATGTTCAGAACAAAAAAAGCAAAATAACGCAATGCTAAAGCAACAGACCAGGCCAGGGAAGACAGGCCAGGTAAGGTGGGAAATTCAGTGGCCCTCAGTAACCTAGGAGACCCCACAGGCTCCAGCCAATCAGCAAGAGACACCACACCAATGCCCAATGGTCACCCTCCCACATCTCGCCCACCATACCTATATAAACTCCTGCTTTTCGGCCCCTTAACAGCTACTCACTCAGGACCCTTCTCTGTTCAGACAGCTTTCCTGTCCTTCCTCTTATCTGTTAGCAACTCTCTTGCTTTGCTGCCTAACTCTGGTCTCGAAGTTGAATTCTTTCCTCATGGAGATAAGAACCGAGAGGAGCTGCCGGAGTGTGGGGGTCCCCAGGCCCCTAGGCCCGATTCATTACTGATCCCAAACAGTTCTTGTTTGGCTTTTTTCCATTAATTCCACACAAATTGTGAAAGAGCCAATAACTAACTGGTTTCAAGGGAAGAGCATTTACTGTGGAGCACACAGTGTGGGGAGGGGCAACTGCCCAGAAACCCTAGATTGGGGGCAGCGTGGGGTGAGATGGGGTGGTCTTGGTTTTACAGCAAGGCCCAGGACACAAACAAGGGCTAAGCTACCTCAGGAAGTAAACAAGCTTCTGGACCAGGTTTGAAAAGGGTGTGGAATGGCCGAAAGGACAAAGCATCTCTTAATGCCCTAAGCCCCTCGTGAGAATGGAAAAATCATCTCGTTCTGGCTCTGAGTCAACGTGTGGGCTCTTGGGAGGATATCAGCCAACTAGAGGTTTTGATAGCATAAGTACATGTTGAATAACCACAGAAAATTAGTACCACAAGAAAAAAACAAAAACAGGCCTCTCTCTTCCCTCATCTGGTCCCAAGCTGGCATATTCCCTTCCAGACATTTTATACATAAATAATTTCACATGGTTATAGTCCTGCTGATTATCCAGTTTTATGTGCAGCTTCTGGCATATTTAACGATAGCTAGAGCAGTTTTTGACACTGAATCCAGTCTCCTTACCATCATTTATAATGACTTCGTGGCAATCTACTTAAGAAGTCCCGCAATTTTCTTTAATCTTTCCCTACTATTGGACACTTAGGTAGCTTCCAGTTTTTACAGTCTCCTCAATTTCACTGTGATGAACGTATCCACATTTTCCATATCCATATCCACTGCTTCAATGCTTTTGGTGCTCCTCAAACTTTACTGTGCGTATGAATTACCTGGGAATCACACTGCAAATCTGCAGACTACAAATTTCCAAGGAGCTCCAGGTGCTGCCAGTGCTGCCAGTGGGGGCACCAGGTTTTGAGGGGTATCAAGGATGTGAAGAGGAGCACCTGAAGCCTCGAGGCCAGGGAATCCTTTTTGGTTGCTGTGATACTGTTTTTGTACTTCCAGGACGGGGCGGGGAAGAGGACACGGGAGGAGACTACCCATTTTTTCCTAAACCTTTCTGGTAACTTTCTCAACCAAGTAACACAACCAGTTTTTATAGCAATTCGATGAAATCTTATCAGTCCCGGCTTACATGTGACAAAACAGGTTTTGGGTGATGATAAGGCACTATACATACTAGCTAATGTGCCTGGCATACTAGCAGGGGGGTCAGCTACCTGGTTTACCTGGGGCGGTTTACCTGGGGCAGAAAGGCTTCCCAGCATGCTGGACATTCATGCTAACATCAGAACTGAGAAACCGGGCGAGTCGATGGTCCTAAGCAAGAGCCTGAGTCAGAGTCAGCTGGCGTTCCTCCTTCCTGACCCTGGCCGGCTGTGAGGGCATTAGGGCAGAAAACCGTCACAAAACACCCAGATCACGGCTCCTCCATTTGACAGAGAAGAAGCGTGTTTAAAGGGGCAAAGAAACTAGCCCAAGACAAAAAGACCACCAAGTTAAAAAAGGACTTGAAAAAGTATTTTCAAAGGACTTGAAAAGGTATTTTTTCAAAGAAGATACACAAGAGGCCAACAGTCACATGAAAAGGTGTTCAGTGCCATCGATCATTAGGCACCCAAAGCAAAAGCACAATGAGTTATAATTTGGGGGGGGGAGAGGGAAATCACAGGTGTTGGCAAGGATGCAGAGAAACTGTAATATGGTTCAGTGACTGCAGAAACAATTTGGCATTTCTTCAAAAAGTTAAACTCCCCACATGACCCAGCAACTCCACTCCTAGGTATACACCCCAAAATAGGTGAAAACAGGTAAATGAATACCTGTACACAGTCCATAGCAGCGATAACCACAGTAGGCCAAAGGAGGAAACAGCCCAGGTGACTGTCAACATGAACAGACAAACAACAGGATATTCGTGCAGTGGAATATTATTCATTCATAAAATGGATAACCCTTAAAAACATGAAAGGGAAGAGAAACCAGGCTCAAGAGGTCACACAATGACTGCATTTATATAAAAGATCCAGAATCAGTAAATCCATAGAAACAGAACACAGATTGTTCTGAAGGGGTGAAGGGGGTGAGAGTGGAATGGGAAGTGATTGCTTAAAGGGTTTTTATGGGGGTGATAAGATGTTTTGGAACTAGGCAGAGGTGGTGATTGCACAACATGATGAATGCATTAAATGCATTTGACTTAAAATGATTAATTTTGGACCTCCCTGGCGGCATGGGGCACGGAGCACCTTGTTGAGCCCAGACAGGGAGGGGAGACCACTGAGAAACCACCACATGCCTGGAATTTTGCTCTTGAATCTCAGCCCTGTGAGATCAGGATGTATCACCCCATTTGGGAAATTGAAAGCAAACAAGGCTTGCAGGGGCTCGCAGGCTCAGCTTCCTTAGCTGAGGCCTTCCACGTCCAGTGCAAGTGGTGCAACTTGAGAGTCAGAGCCAGGACTGCCTCGTTCTTTCCACACCGCTGGAGACTGGACGTCTGGACTTCATCTCCCACCTCCCTGGATGCCCCTTCTCTCACAAAATGTCACAATGTTCCCCGCTCTCCACACCTCTGCTCACTCTCTGCTCCCAGAAGTCTCCCAGATCAGCCTCCCTTCTTCCCTTCCTCTGAGTATACTGTCTCTGCTTGCTCTTCATGTGTCTGTGCTGTTTGTCTGCCTGCCTGTGTGTCTGTCCCCTCCCCCTGTAGGCCCTTCACCCTAGGGAGGAAGGCTTTCTGGAGGTCTCTTTGGGGAACTGCTTCCTTTGGGAGGTTGAAGAACCCCGACAGGGACAGCACTCACTGTCCCTCTTGCTACCCTGCTGTCCTGGACAACGGAGTGCCTGCCCCGCCGCGGGGCCCCTCAGCATTCGTAGACCCTGCCATGGGAGACCCTATGGATCACCTGTGAGGTTTTGCTCAGGCCAGACTGGAGACCAACACAGGGAAGCCAGGCCAGAGGGAAGACCTGGGTAGGAGGGGGGTGGGGCTCTGTGATGGAGGAAACATTGTATATGGGGGAGAGAGAAGGGGAAAGGAACTTCATGGGAGATGAAGTCCAGATGTCCAAAGTTTGGTCACTCCCAAACTCTGGCTGCAGACCTGAACCTCAGAACTAAGAGAACCTTGGACCAAAATCTGGAAATCCCCAGACCGGAAGAGCAAATGTACCCATGGCCTCCCGCTTCTAGCTTCTCAGAGAATCAGTCAGAGCACATCCTCAGGTCTCTGACTTAGCTCAGTGACTCCCTCCAATGGCCTCCCTCCATGGACCCCCCAAAAAAATTATATGACAAGAGTCCTTATTGCCTCAGGCTTGGTCTTGGTGGAAAATCTTTGGAAAACTTGAATCCAAGCAAGAATCCTATTTCCACTGGGAAGCGGTGGTAGAGTGGGCGTGAGAATCAAGTCCAAGAAGATGGGCCTGACCAGTGGGCAGGAACTGCCAGCTCGCTCTAGCAGTGCAGGCCGGATGCCTCAAAGCCTCCAGAGCAAGGGGTATGAGCTGGACGAGCACTGTGGTAAGGTGGTCAGGCAGGGGCTGAGCAGGGGGCTGGGCAGGAGTGCTGGGCAGAAGGGACTGGAAAAAGGGGCTTAGGCCAGAGGGAGTAGAGGCCCAAGAAGATTTGCTGTGCAGGAGCTGGGCCAGAAGGAAAGTCCACAGCCAGGAGGGGGACTGAGAGAATGAAGGAGGATAAGGGGGTACTGGGTGGCTAAAAGGGGGAAGGCAAAGGGAATGGCAGCCCACCTGCCTGGCACTCAGTGCCTCCAAATGGCTCTAGAACAGAGGGAGCCGGGCCTGGCTCCTATTGGTGGGAACCAGGCTGTGATATGGATAAAGAAGGGAACATTTTCCTGTTGAGACCCAAACAAACCTTCTGAAACCAAACCAAACATGCTGAAATGACTTTCCCCAACCCCCACCCCACCCCACCCTGCCCCCTCATCTCTTATCTGGCTTTTTGCCACCAAGCCATTGTCTGGGTCAGGTTTTCCTAGCTCAGGTTTTCCTAGCTCTCAGGGATATAGGAAGGGATAAGTATTGTGAGCAAAATAGTCTATTCCTTGGGCCCCACTCACAACTATGAGAAAATAGCCATATCTAGAGCCTTCTCTACCAGGCCAAATACCCCCAAACTCCTTCAAGCATTTTGGACGCCTTTTATTTCTAGACAACCATCTAAAAGGGGGTACAAACCTTCCAGCTGTGATCAAGTCCAGAAACACCCCACGGGACCCCTACAGCCCCAGCCTGGCCCCCAAGTTGTTCAGGTTTCCATGAACCAGCCGACTCTCCCCCTCTATCCTTGGCAGCCACTTCACGCTCCTGACTCATCCTGGGCCCACAGCAGTGAGTAGCCCCAAGTCTGTTCCTCATGAACTGCTGCTCAGCCACATCTCTCCCACCTTCATTTAAACCTAAATGCCAGGATTTATATTTATCCCAGTAGTTTTGTCTGGCGTGAGGCCAACTATCCTTCAGGTCTTCGTTCCCACCTGAAATCTGAGCTCTCCCTTCAGCTAAGGCTGAGTCTGATCCTCCTATCTGCTGGGCAGTCAGAGGGGCCCAGCCAGGGTGGCCTGGCTTCTTCATGTGGACTCTAGATGTGTGGTTCCCAGGGCCCCCCACCCCAAGGCCCCCCAGTCAGTGGAAGTCCCATGATCAAGTGCATGGGAGCCTCAGAAAGTCTCAGTTCATGCTGATAGATCAAGTAGCCTATTTTCAAACTGGGTTTACAGTGTCACAGGGGACTCCCCCAGGGAGAAGTCCAAATGAAAGACACCCCCAGGCCCCACTCCAGTGTTTCTGGACCTGTCCAGGGTGGAGTCCAAGAACTGGTGTTGTTTTTTAAGCTCTGGAGTTATTGAGTCCGTACTGGCTCTCAGCGGTCCCTGCTGCCTTCCTGCACGCCCACAGTCAATCGCTTCCTTAAGTTCCAGCCTCTTGAGTCTCTTCTGCAAGGTCTGGGCTGGGGCCCTCTGGCCAAGGCATGTGATCCAGAGAGTTTCAGTACTTTAACCCACGGCCCCCCAGGGCTGGGGGGTGAGGACAGGGTGAGCCTCCAGGCATCCCCTCACTCGGCAAGCTCTCCCCGCCTTCCACTGCACTATCCCCCACAGCTCCCTGGTTCTGCAGGATGGAGAAGAGGGGGCAGGACAGGATCATCATGCCCACACCCAGTCGTCCAGATAGAGAATATTATCATACAATATATTTTGAAGTCATAATCACTGCCAAATGATGCATGATGAACGAAATATCAAATACAGGCTCAGTAATGATGCCAAGTCATGTGGGAGCCCGAGATAACTCAGTAGCAGAAACAGGGAGATTTGAAAGCACCTGTTACTCGATTCCCTCCCCACCAGGCTGCGGTGGGCACGGCCCCTCTCCCACCCCACTGCCAGTGCTCTTGGCCAGTGATCCCTTCCCTGAGGCAGGCCCTGCGCTGCTGCCGGAGACTGCGCCAGCCCGCTGGAGCACAGAGGCGTGTGGGCTGCTCCCTGCCGCGCTGTGCTAAGGTCTCCGCCAGCCCCGTGTCTCCAGCCACCCTGCCCACTCCTGGGAGAACGGTCCCTGTACCAAACCATCGCCCACTTCAAGATAGAAAGGATTCAGCGAGAGCAGGCATTCTGAAATATCCTTAGTGAAAGGAGATATCACCTCCATGACACAAGGATAGGAAGATTTTTTTTCCTTAAGAAAAACATTAGAAAATAATAAAGAGCCCTTGGGAATTAAACATACGATAGGAAAAACCACGAAGTCACATTAAGGATATCAGGAATATGATGGAAATGAGGTTAAGAAAAATGTCCCAGGGGCCTCCCTGGTGGTGCAGTGGGTTAAGCACTATGAAGCAAACCACAGCTACTGTAGCATGAGTTCGAACCCTGCCTCTGGCCAGGGAAGGGACCCATGTGACACAGCAGACCTCTCCTGCCTCGCCCACTGCTCCCCTCAGCAGTGTGTTTCACTCAGTCTGCCTGTTCTGCTCCCAGCTCTGTCTCTGGTGAGTCCTCTCACCGCCCTGGACTCTGGCCTGTACCCCAGCTCTTGTGTGCATAAATAAATCAATGTTTAAAAAAAAAAAAAGAAAAAGAAAAATGTCCCAGAAAATGAGATGGCAACAATAGCAAGCAAAGTAACAATTAACAACCACCAAGGAGATAAACAACAGCAGAGAGGGCAGAGACGGACTGAGGTCAAGAGGACTCGCAGAGAGAGGGGACTACTGCAAGGAGGAGAGTCTCCAAAAAATAAAACAGGACTTTCCAGAACTAATGTGTGTATGTCTCCAGGCAGAAAGAGTCTATCAAATACCATGTGCAGTGGAAGGACAAAAGCCAGAGCAGGGAGCTATGCAGCTTCATAATGCTGGGGTTAACAGGGGACACCCCAAAAACTTCAAAGCTTCCAGAAGTAAT
Organism: Galemys pyrenaicus; assembly: GCA_019455555.1. NCBI lineage: Eukaryota > Metazoa > Chordata > Mammalia > Eulipotyphla > Talpidae > Galemys > Galemys pyrenaicus. Next base: position 1,433,400 of record JAGFMF010011723.1, on the reverse strand, counting down.
GTGTGTGTGTTTGTGTATGTGTATACATACACACAAAGATCAAGCATTAGGATAGTATCAAACCTCTCAATGGTGACATTAGAAGCCAAAAGACAAAGGTGAGAGGCCTGCAAAATTCTCAAGGAAAATTATTTTTAATCTAGAATTCCATGGTCAACCAAGTGTGAGGTTAAAGTAAACACATTTTCAGACATGCAAGTTCTCAAAAGAAGTTTCCCGCCTGTGTAACCTTTCTCTGGAAGCTAAACAGATAGGGGTAAGGCAGGAAAGATGAGAACCAGGGTCAAGGGAGTTGGGTGTCCACCACAGTAGACAGAAAAAGGGGGGATCCCCAGGATGGCTGTCGGGCAAGAAGGGGAGCAGCCAGTCCAGGCTGAAGCAGGAGACAGAGAGGCCTCTGAGGGAGTGGGTCACGGGCAGAGGGAACTCCCAATAAACTTATCACAGGTGGAAAACATCATAAAATCAAAAGGCATTTAATAGACCTAACCCATGGAACATCTAACGGCCTTTCCTACCTAAAATGTGCTCAGAACATTTACAACAAATGGGTAAAGTCAGCGAATACAAAACCTATTTCAAAATAAAGAACTGACCACCTCACGTCACAGAAAGTCACAGGAGTTCGGGGCTTGGATTAGCATGAACTGTAGCGACACAATTATGATAACATAATGCAGACAGCACATAGGATTTAACAAAAACACTGAGAGCGGAAAATGAGGCCTGGGAAGCACATAACAAGCAAATCTTCATCGACACAGCAGGCAGTCAGCAGCTAACGTCTACAGGAGTGAATCAAGAAGCAGCAGGATAAGCAAATCACTCAGAAGCATGGAGGTAGCCCCCTGAGGCCCCACATGATACCTGTGGCAGGGGCGGAGGGCGGAACCCCCATGCTTTGTTTAGATTTTAACGCTCTTTGACCTTTTGGACCATGCACTTCTTGGAATTAAAAAAAAAAAAACAGTTCTCAAAATATTAAATAAAGAAATATGTGCAGAGACGCACATCAGCTTGTTTCTTCCCGCGTTGCAGTTTCCCCGTGCTCTGGGAACCTGCTCTCTTCCAGCTGTAGGCTCCACACGGGCACACACAGCACAACCCTTGCGGACACAAACAGCCCACAGAGGGGCACCCAGGCAAACATACATCACGCACAAGAACTTTGAGACACAATGCAAACAAACTCCCTCTGACACCCACACGGGGTACAGGTTCGCCCGCAGCCCCATCCGCAGAGATGCCATTGGCCTCCCAGTGAGCTGGAGGCTGCAGAGCAGAGCGGGATCAGACACTGACTGCAAGGGCTGCATGTCCACCCCCTTGAGTCCCTCCACCCCCACAAGTGCCCCAGGCAGAGAAGACTCTCACATGGAGCTTCCCCCTAATTGCCTGTACTGGGCCTCTCCAGTCAGTAACCCTTCGGGGTTCCCTGGTCTGTGGATGGGCAACTTGGGGGGTGGGCAGTGCTGACAGCTGGGGTGTAAAAGTCACCGCCAGCTTTTGCTGGAGGGAGAGCTCAGCATTAGGAAGCACATGTCACATGCTCTGGGCACACAAGGAGAGAGGCAGCCTATGAAACTCTGAGCTGCTAAGGCCTTAGGGTCCAGGCCCTGCTTTCATCTCCTGCCCTGAGATCCCGCTCTCCATGCTGTCCTCTAAGGGCCATCCCCAAAGAACATGTGATTTATGTGTCACCTGGGGAGCCCCACCCGACTATTTCCCACCCCCTCCACTACCCTCTGAAACTTACCACCACCTTGGTCCCGTTATCCGGCAGTGTGTCAATGGCCAGGGTGTCCCCACCAAGGTCCTGGCTCAGCTGTGTCCTGTCCGGCTGTGACACCTGCCCAGGGCTCTCGCGGACTTTCCGGTTCCAGCCCCGTGTGGTCCCCTTGCTGTCCCATCCTGGGCCACGGCCTGTATCCTGACCTGGGAGAAGGGGACAGAAAGCTGAGCCCTGGCAGTTCAGGGTAAAGGGGGCTTCCCAACCCCTCACCAGTCTTGACTTTGGGGATGCTGACCACATAGCTGGAGACACCCAACGTGCATGGAGAGCCTCAGGCCCAGCTCCCCAAAACGCACCATGCTCACACAACGCTTCCAGCCCTCGTCCAGCCCTCCATGGTGGAGATGATGCGCTCCAGTTTGCAGACAGCGATGAGTGGCAAACAAGAGGTTAAGGAAGACCACGTGGCAGCGGGTTAGGGAAAGGGAGAAGTCTCAAACCCAGGTTGATCTGTCACCCAAAGGGGTGATTATTCTTAACTTCAGCTGCACACTGCAATCATTACAGGAGCTTTAAAAATTTCTGATGCCTGGGTTCCACCCTGGAAACTCTGGTGTAACTGGGTCTACAGTGTGGTCTGGGCATTAGGATTCTTATTTTTCTTTGAAGATGTATTTTATTTATTTATGCATAGGCAAGAGGTGTGAGGTGTAGGCCAGAGGTGTGTGTGGGGGTGGGGGGGGGGGCATGTGTGAGAGTATTCACCAGATACAGAGTGGGAAGCAGAACAGATAGACTGATTAAAATACACTGAGTGGAACAGTGGGCGAGAAAGGAGAGGTCTGCTGTGCCATGTGGGTCTCCTCCCTGTCTGGGGATCGAACTCATGCCACAGTGGCTGGTAATAGCTTAATAGAGCTGAGACTTTAACCCCTGTGCCACCCAGCATTAGGATTCTTAAGTGATCTCCAGGGCAGCTTTTGAGCTGAAGCCCTGGACTTAACCCTGCAGGCAGGGGTTAGAATCACTGCTCTGGAACCTTCCAAACCTGTTCCAGAAATGGCACAGAACCTCACCCTCCAGGAGACTCAGGGCCAAAAGCAGAGGACTTTTCAACCATGTACCATCCACATCCACATCATGGATAATCCTTTGTTGTGGGTTGTCACGTGCATTGTAGGATTTTTAATTTTATTTTATGTCCAGTTGTGCCTGATTTTTGTCAGGGCCTACTCCCCTCCCCCAGGTTGCCACCATCCCTTCTGTCCCCTGACTTTCCCCATCCCCCTCTCTCTTAACCTCAAAGCCCTCTGGATGTTTATTAATGCCCACTAGCTTTTGAAAGCATTTTACATTATGAAACTATCTACACTGTAAATGCTAGTATTTGTCTTTATCATTCTGACTGACTTTGCCACTGCAGGATTTTTCAGCAGCATCCCACTAAATGCCAGTAGCATCGCCTCGTCACCCACTCCTGTCAGGGTCTGTGGCTATCACAGATGTCGCCATGGTGGATACCCCCTTTAGTCCTATCCTTTAGTCCCCACAAGTCGCTTTCCCTGCGAAGTGAGGAGTTTGCACACCACCAGGGACAGCACAGCCCTGATCTCAAAAGCCACCTCCACTCGATCCTGCCCTCCAGGAACAGGCTAAGGGGAAGCCTCTGAGCTCTGTGTGTGCTTCGCAGGAGAGCGCCCCCCGCAGGCGTCTGCCCGTAAGTGGCCACCGCAGGCCACTCAGAAGCCATTGTTGGGCTCCACCATCTCCTCAGTTCCCTATAGGTCGTTAAATTCATTCTAACACATTCATGACACAAAACCATGCTTTTCCATTTCAGGAAGATTGATGCCCCCAAAGAGGTATCATATATTGCCCCTCCAATTGTCACACCTACTCTAGTGTGTATGTGGGGCACAGACCACCAGGCAGGTAGGTCTGTTCTTCTCTGTGAGCTCCAATTTAAGGCCCATCCTGAGACCCTCTCTCCTCTGCCTGCCTCACCCCCAGAGCTGCTGGACGCAGCCCTCTCTCCTGGAGCACCCATAGGTGACTATGAACCTTTCTCCCTGGTGGACCTGAGGCATCCAGGACTCTCCTCACCCCCTACTGCAATGATGTAGCCTCAGGAGTGCAAACAGCAGGTGCTCAATTATTGCATAATTGAGACCACAATACTGGAGGTAACTTTGGGAGCCAGCAAGGACAGAGACTGAGACAAGACTTGGCCAGGACTGGACCCGGGGCTGGGGCCAGGACTCTGCTGTGGGGCCCTAGTTTGTCATTAGACATTTTATCCAATTAAGTCATTCTTGGCTGCTGGTGCCTGCTGGACCCTTGCCGGCCCCCTCTCACTTCTCTGACTCTAATAGCAAACAGATGCTCTGGAGGTGGGGAGAGGGACGGCTCCCAGGCCCCTACCCCAAGATGCCCGCTGGCTGCCCACGAATGGACCTGAGCCCAGGCTGGGAAGCCAGACTGCCCACGGCCCAGACCCCAAGCCATGGCTGTCCTAGCCCTCTGGGGTGTGGCCCACAGCTTCCTCCAAAGACAGAACTGTTTGTGCCAGGCTGGCCTCCCTGGCTCCCCAGGTCCTCCTGCAAACAGCCCTAGAGCCTGGGCAGGAGCCAGAACAGGGAAGGAGTGTGTGCAGAGCAAATGCAGGGGCTCAGCCTGCCTGGAAAGGGGTGCTGAGGTTCTGAGACAGCACAACCCTGCAACTGAGATAGGAGGGTACCCGGATAGTGGAGGCCTGAGGCCAGCAGAGAGAGGAAGGAAGACAGACCCAGCCACAAGTGGGGCAAGGAGCAGACAACCTAGGTTTCCTCTCAAAGCTGCTTTCTCATCACTAAAATGGGGATGGGCCTCCCTGGTGGCACAAGGGGTTAAACACCGCCCTATGAAGTATCCGCAGCCACCACAGTACAAGTTCAATCCCCGGCCAGGGAGGGGACCCACATGGCGCAGCAGACCTCTCCTGCTCCCCTCTGCAGTGTATTTCAGTCAGTCCGCCTGTTCTGCTCCCCACTCGGTCTCAGGTGAATACTCTCACCCCTACATCTCTGACCTGTACCTCAGTTCTTATATGAATAAATAAAATCTTTTTAAAAATATATATATATTTTTTTTTAAAGATTTATTTATTCATGCATACAAGCACTGGGGCACAGGCCAGAGGTGTGGGGGGGTGTGAGGATTCACCACAGAGAGCGGGGAGCAGAACAGGCAGATCAACAGAAGTACACTGCTGAGGGGAGCAGCGGGCTAGGCAGGAGAGGTCTGCTGCGCCATGTGGGTCCCCCCCCGGCCGGCGGCAGGGATCGAACTTGTGCTGCAGTGGCTGCGATTTGCTTCGTAGTGCGTCGCTTAACCCACTGCGCCACCAGGGGAGGCCCTTAAAAATATTTTTAAGTAAATAATAATGAAATGGGGGTGACAAGCCTATGGCATAAGCTGCCATGAGCATCCAGGGGAGACATAAATGAGAAGTTTTAAGTAGGGGTCAGGGCCTGGGTCAGAGGCAAAGTGTCCATAAAAGAAATCAGAGAGGGCCTCCCCTGGTGGCGCAGTGGGTTAAGCAACGCACTACGAAGCGGATCGCAGCCACTGCAGCACGAGTTCGATCCCTGCTGCCGGCCAGGGGG
>JAGFMF010011723.1:1417710-1427857 GCA_019455555.1 Galemys pyrenaicus | reverse complement strand
TCTGTTGATCTGCCTGTTCTGCTCCCCGCTCTCTGTGGTGAATCCTCTCACCCCCCCACATCTCTGGTCTGTGCCCCAGTGCTTGTATGCATAAATAAAGAAATCAGAGAAAGAGAATGGGAGCAAGTCTTTGGGGTGTTCTGCCCAGCTCTGAGTTGTCCCCCTTTAACCTACGCCACATCTGTCTCCCGGCCACCTTTCCCCTGCCGAGCTGGCTAGGCCAGAACATCACCCTTCCACAGGCCCTTGCACACACACGAAGACTTGCCTGAGGCCTTGGTCCTCCTGCCTGTGTGTTCACATGTGAGTTGCACACCCACACAACCCTTGGCCATGCCCTGCTCAACCCTCTGCTGCTGCTGGAGACTCGGTCTGCCCAGCGCCCTCTCTGTGTCTCGGCCTTGAGTGCCCCAGCCTGTGAGTGATGGCTGGAAGCTTCTAGGGCACAAGCAACTCATCCAGTCATCCAGTCATCATTCATGCACCCGCGGACCCAAGTAGCACACGGCCTGGTGGAACAGCGTCAATAAAAACAACAGCTGACTTTTAGAGACTGCTTACTCTGCCGATACTACCCCAATGCCCAGCCATCAACTCAGCCGGCCTCCTACAGGAACCCCAGGAGAAAATACTGCTTTTACATCAACTTTACAAATTGGAAAATCGAAGCACCAAAAGTTAAGGACTCCCCCAAGGTCACATGCCCAGGGCAGGATTTACCCTCAGGCCAACTGGCCCAGATCACAGAGCTCAGATCACAGAACTAAGGAGAGGTGACCTGCGCCCCCAGGCTGCTTCCTAAGGAGCAGGGGAGCCCCCCACCCAGGTAGGGCTGGCGTGGGATGGGTGGGATGGGCAGAGTTCCCAGCGAGTCCTGGATTGATGCTACTGGGGGTGGCCCCCGGAAACATGAGCCCTGCCAGACAGGGCAGCCCAGGGACAGTGGCCCAGTCTCCACACCAGCCACTGCCTTGCTCTGGGCAGGAGGTGATAAAGCAGACTTCAGGAGGTCAGGTCTTGCCACGCTCCAGTGCCTGCGTCAAGCCACCCTCATCCCATCCATCACCCAAGTGTGTCCTTCCAGCCTCATGGTTGCCACTGTTACGGCCACCACCACCTCTTTCCTGGTAGCCACTCCAGCCTCCACCCCCAATGCCCTCAGGCCAGTCCCCCCCTCACCCCAGCCTGGAGCATCTAGAGTCTAGACAATGGACTTGATTCCCCTCTCCTGGGCTTCCAGCTCATGCAGCCCTGCACCATTCATGACTGGATCCCAGCTGGCCCCTCCAGCCTCCTGTCACCCTAAGGCCCTCTCCAGGACCCAGCCCTGCCCTCTCTGGCCACAGGGCTTCACACATGCAATTTTCTCAGTCAGGACCACTCTGCTCCACAAACAAACCCTGCTGCTGATGAGTTCTTGCTCATCCTTCAAGTCTCGCGAGATGTCACTTCTTCCCAGCACCTCCCCTGACATCTCTCCCCCCTCAACCCAAATGTTACACACACCACGCCAGCCCCGATCCCAACACAGCGCTGATACTGGTGCACCTATGGGCTCCAGGTGAGTGACAGGGCAAACGTTCCGTAAGCAGACAAGGACGGTGGACAACCAACAGAAGGCAGAGAGAGGGAGGGAGGAAGAAGAGAAGGGCAGAAGGGAGGGAGAAAGGGAGGAAGATCCTCAGAACTTAGAAGAGCCTCCCCTTGGAGCACGGTCCCCTGGAAACCCCCACTGTAATATCTCAGCAATAAAAGCGCACACGTTTGAAACCAGGCCAGCTCGAGACTGCACCACTGGATAAATCGCATGATCCTACTAAACCTCAGTTTCCTCATCTGTAAACTGGGGATGATAAGACCTATATTTGGTAGGTCCTCCTGCCTTTCCTGAGTTTCACATGAAGACTGACTTTCCAAAGCGGGGGACGTTAGCCTGCCTCCCAGTCACAAAGTCCCTACTGCACCCTCTTCTCTCCTACTGGCAGTCAGGGGCCCACCAAGGACCCTCGTCTGGGGAAAAGAATGGAAGCACCAAGGGTGGCAGGGAGAGACCGCTGATGAACTCTGAAGAAGAGGACAAAAGAGATCAACTGGGCCCTCCCTGGTGGCGCAGTGGGTTAAGCAACGCACTATGAAGCAAACCAAAGCCACTGCAGCATGAGTTCGATCCCTACCGCCAGCCGGGGAGGGGACCCACATGGCACAGGCAGACCTCTCCTGCCTGGCCTGCTGCTCCCCTCAGCAGTGTGTTTCAGTCCATCTGCCTGTTCTGCTTCCTGCTCTGTCTGGTGGATTCTCTCACCGCCCCCCCACCTCTGGCCTGTACCCCAGCGCTTGTATGCATAAATAAATAAATCTTTAAAAAAAAAAAAGATCAACTGCCGAGTTTCTCTTGAAGGAAGCAGTGAGTCTGTGACCACCTCTCAATTGCTCGCCCATCAATGCACAGAACTGAGACTCTGCTGGTCTCAGCTCCCTCCTGAGGCTCCCCGGGGCCCAGAGGACTCGCAGCCTTGGGGCTGGGTGGCTGCACCACATCAGGTCCAGCTCCCGCTGCCCTGGCCACAAAGGCTCCACCACCCACCAAAGACGGACTGTGCCCCTGATCAGACTTCCCCCAGAATGTCCCACCCCCACATCTCAAACATGAAAGACATGCCCCTGCCCCCAGCCCAATGCAGCCTGGTCTATGGACAGAGCACTGGGCTGAGTCAACAGCTGCCCCTCTGGCTTCCTTGCGTCTAACCAACCTCCTGGAGGATTCTCTGTCAACGTCCAGAAGACAGGGTGTCCTCTGTTTAGAAATGAGATTCAAGTCTCTGCCTGCTCATCTTCCTGGCCTCCCCAGTATCTACCTGACTCTCAGCCAGGTCTGGACCAAACCACCATCTCATACCTCCTGGAGCCCCTCCCCAGCCCTCTCACCTCCCAACTCCATCAGGAGTTCAGGGCCCTCCCTCATCAACCCAGTCATATCCTGAGTTCAGAAGATCCTCTTACTGGGTTGGGACTGTAAAGGACCTCAAAAATTGGTCTGCACAACTGTCTCCTTTCTACATGGATTTTAAAAATTAACAATTACCCCCACATCATTTTAAAAACCTGAAATGGAAAGACAAACATAACAGAAAAAAAGACCTCTCAGAATACCACCATGACTCAAAGATTTGGCTCACAGCCTACTTTATAAGCGAGGAAAGTGGCACAGAGAGGGTAAGTAACTGGCTCAAGGTCACACAGCAAGTGAAATGCTGGGACTAGAAGCCAAGCCTCTGGCCACTCTGAGGGGTCTCCCTGAAAACTGGTGGTCTGGAACCAGCAGCCTCCTCTTGCCACATCAGTGAACACGGCCCTCTGCCCACATCTCCACCAGCATGCTTCCCTTCCCTCCTCCACACTGCCACCAGCAGTCAAGAGCACTGTCACTGGAGCTGTGCCTGGTGCCAGCACACACTGAGACACAGCTTCCCATCGCCAACCCTCCACACTGCTCCCGCCAGTCAACGGGCATCCACGCCAGTGAAGTATGAGCTCCATCTTCCCAGTTCTCGGTCAAGAGACTTGACTGCAAATTGCCCACCTCCCCAAGCCCAGAGAAAGTCTGGTGCATGAGGAGAGGGGGCTGTAAAGTGACAAGAGGTAGTGGAGACAGACCTCAGAAAGGACTTCCAGGTGGGAGAGGGGAGGACTGGCGCTGAGGGATAGGAGCCCTCCGGGCCTGAACCCTTAAAGGTCACAGGCCACCAGGGCAGAGTAGAGCAGGTGACAGAGGGGATCCTGGGGCTGGGGGCCGGGGACAGCAAGTTGCTTCTCCTGTGCCCAAGCCTCTCTCCAGGTGCCAAACTGGGAGGGGAAGGCAGCAGGCGGCCACTGCCCTTGCCAGGGGAGAGAAGCTGGGTCTCCAGCAACCCTCTGGCTGCTCCCAGCAGCCCCCAAATCCGACTCAGACCCAACCCAGGTCAGCATGGGGGTGGAAGCAGAGAAAAAGGGCTGAGGAAGAGAAAAAGGAGGCACCCCCGGGGCAGGTGCTCCCCAACTCGTCAGACTCAGGCTGTCCGGGTGTGGCCAGGGTCCCATGACTCCCAACTGTCGCCTTGGGGGCGAGAGCCCATTGCTGTATGGAGCCCCCTCTCCCGGGGTCCCTCCCGTGTCCTTCCAGGCGGGAAGGAGAGGTCAGAGCACTCACACCTCGTGTGTTTAGCCAAGCGGGGTGTCTGTCCACCTGCCACAGCCCGCAGGCTCCTGCCCTCCCGCGGGCAACCCCCACCCCGCCAGCCCACCACCCGGCCCCCGCCCCCACCGCCTCCGGGCCCCCTTAAACCCCGCGCCCACCGGGCCAACTCCTGCCCGTCCTACCTGCTCCCGGCTGGGGGCCGAGCGCCCGGGCCGCCTCCCCGAGCACCAGCACGAGGAGCCAGAGCTCGCCCCGCATGGTGGCTGCCAGGACCCGCCCCCGGCCCCTGCGGCCGGGCCGGGCGAGGGAGGGGGCAGGGCGAGGGAGGGGGCCCGGCAGGGCGGGGGCCAGGCGGGCGGCGCGGGGCGGCGGGGCGCGGGCCGGCGGGGCGGCGGGACCCGGCAGCTCGGCGAGCGCCTGCGGGCGGCGAGCTGAGCGGCGGCCGCGGAGCCCGGCCGGGGAGGGGGCGGGGCGGGGGGCGCGGCGCTCCGCGCTCTCCCGGAGTCTTCCCGGGCGCTCCCCGCCCTCCCCCCGCGCTCCCCTACAGCTCTGCCGCCGCTCCCGCCGCAGGGGGTGGCGCGCAATGGGGGGACCGGGCGGAGGACCCCGGCGCTGGAGGGGCCCCCCAGAGCATTAGCTGCCCCGCACCTCAGCTCTAGCCTCGGTTCCCCTCCTCCACTCTGGGAAAACCGCAGAGGGAAGGCGGGGAGGACCGGATCCCGCTTCTCTGCCCTGGGTCCTGCCATTCCCCCCACTCCCGCCTCCTCCGATCTTCTCGACTTTCTGGGTTTGTTCCTCGGAGTTCGGCGGGTTTCTGATACTTGGTCCCCTCACCCCAGGCATTTCCCCTTGCAGCCAAGACCCCTAGCTTCTCTTCCGCACAGAGAAAGCCCCGAGTTCCACCCCCATCCCAAACCTCCACGCCACTTTATCCAGCCACCCCCCATTTCTAGCCATCTTTCTTGCCCTCCAGCCCAGCCGACAGGGGTTCCTGGCTCACCCCTTCTTTGAAATAGCCCAGACTTGTCCCCACCACAGAAGGCAAGGGAGGACACTCTCCTCCCTGGGGACCCAGGGCCTGTTCAGGGTCCAACCCAGGCATTCTTCAAAGCCAGCCCAGATCTAGGAGACGTCTCACCCCACCTTGTACCAGACTCTGGGGAGAGAACATTTTTTTTTCTTCTAGGACAGAATAAAAATACCCTCAATTTAAGAGATTTAATCGACGTCAGGGAATCGGGTCAGGACACAGAGGTGCGTCTCCCCTCCTCTGACCTACTTGGGGCGATGGCAAGGAGCTTGGAGTTTTGGAAGGTGGGAGAGGGAGGGGTGAGGGGGCTGGAGAGCTGAGCGCCCTGGGGGAGAATTCCCCAGGAATAGGGATATGCCTGGGGATAGGAGAAGGAACAGTGTGGGCTGAACAAGGAGGGTTTCTGGCGCTGAGGCCCAAGAGGAGTCCTGAGAAGAAACAAGGACTAAAGATTCTCGAATCTCTCAGAGCTCCAGGATCCCAGAAACTACGTGGGCCAGTCCTAAACCCTCTATTCCTTTACCTTGGGACAAGGCAAGGCCTGTCTGTAAGTTCTTCTTAGTGTCTAATTTAAATCCCAATTTTGCCGGCTCTCAAATAGGATCAAATCAGCTGCGGCTCTCAGGTGCGGCTTCTTGTTGCCCCCTAGTGGCCACGGAACGCACCGCCGCTTTCCTGTTTGGGGAGTTCCGGGTTTTCCGGACCTACCCAGCTCTGAGCTCCACTTCGACTCAGACCTGGCGGATCGCCCCTTCTTTCGGGAAGATCTGGATGAGGGGACCCAGGATCGAATTCCAGCTGTGGCCCCCATCTTTTTGTACATCCCCCTTTGGGGGCGTCCGGCGGGCTGTCTTATATTGTAAAAATCACTTTTTAGGATTCAGGTTGGAACAGTAACTTGAAAATATGAGAAGACAATGACGTGTGTACATTTTTTTAGAATTAAGTCTCTAGAAGTTGAGCGTATATCAGAATCACTTGAAGCGCTTATTAAAGCAGATTTCTGGGCACTACCCCAAGTTTCTAATTCAGTAGTTGTGGGGTGCAACTGAGAATAGGCATTTCTAACACTTTCGTAGATGGTGGTGCTGGTCCGGGGACCACATTTTGAGTCACAGCTGTAAAATTCTCTACTTTCTTGCACTTTCGCTCTTCCTCATTCGTCCAAAAGAGAGGTGGCAAATGAAAACAATATAAAGTTTGGGAGAAAATAGAAGCTGTTTTTTTTTTTTTAAGGGGAGTCCCCAGAAAACAGCTAGCAGGGGGCACCCGGATTTGAACCGGGGACCTCTTGATCTGCAGTCAAATGCTCTACCACTGAGCTATACCCCCTCTGTTGGTGAGCGCTCGCAGATAACCTTTTAGTATTATTGCTGCGCAGGCGCCGTGATATTTACTTGAAGACATGAAATCCACGGCTTCTAAAAAATAAAAGGAATATAAATTTCAAGAGATTATTCATCGGAGGGCACCTCGTTTTCTCAAACTCTGAGCCAAATCGCTATTGTCAAAAAATTGCAATTTGGAGATGTGGGCTTAGAAGTCTCTCGATCCTCACTTCGGGGGCGGCGCCCTCCTGGGCTGAGATTCTCCGCCGCCCTTGCCCTGCAAGTGCCCTTTTACTTTTTCTCGGCTTCCCAATCTCCACCCAACAGGTTTACACGAGCTTCTCCGGGCCTCCCTTCCCCAGTTCAACCTCGACCCTTAGAAATTCAGCCTCCCTTCCGGAAAACAACCCTCAGTGTTCGCTGACTGGATAGGCCGAACTGCCTACCAACGGCTCAGCCCTTACTTGCACTGCGTCCAACCTTAAACACATACACCCGCTGAGCGAATGTACAGGCGGGGTCCGGGTCTCCATACTCAGTCGACAGCAAAAGAGGTTGGTAGGGGCCAAAGATACGTCTAAGTCCAGTTTGCAAAGGGGTTTTGAGATGTGGGCAAATGGAACAAGAAAATAGGGAAAACCCCAAGTGAGAGAGGGGGCACCCGGATTTGAACCGGGGACCTCTTGATCTGCAGTCAAATGCTCTACCACTGAGCTATACCCCCAGCACGAGGAGAAATTTCCATTAGAATAAATTTCTACGGAATAAGGGATTGCTCTCACTTTTCCCCCATTATATTCTTTAACTCTTTCTAGAGATGCCCATTGCTTGACTTGTGAAAGAGACCCTAGGAGCATCCCAGACTTTATGGGGTAACAGCACTGTTCCCTATATACAAGTTGGGCAGCCTGGCTTCCATCCCATATCCTTTTCTATCTAGAGAGAACCCCTGGGAGTAGGAGGGCTCCCACTCCATGGAGTCCGGATCTCACCCCCAGGCACAAGCAGAGCCCAGAGTTTCCCAGTAGTGGATAGCCAAGTGTCAGTCATCTGCAGAGAGCAGTAGAGGCCAGGACTGAAAAGCTAGTTCCCAGCCAAATGGACTGGAAGCTCCCAACCCTCCATTGCCAAAGCAAATTTTCCCCTAGCCTCGGAGATTTGTACAAAAACCAAAGCCAATTTGAAGTCCAGGCAGAAGGAGCAGGTAAAAACAAGTGAGCAGTTTTTAATGGTATTTATTACATTTATGAAAATCTTAATACAATGTGGGAGGAAAATCATTACAAAAAGACACACAGAGAAGCAGAATTTTTAGGAATCTGGGACATTTGGGAGGAGTGGGATTACACTGTAGGCCAAGGATGGAGGGACTGTAGTCAGAGCCAGCATCTCCAAGGGTACCAGAGCTGGGAAAGGAAATGAGCCCCTGCAGGCCATGGACATCCCCTCTGGAATGTCACTCCTCTCACCATCCAGCTCTTGGCTCTGGCCTCCTACCCTGAGCCCACCCACTTCACTTTCTGGAATCTTCTTTGCCTAAAGGCAAAATATGGAAGATGGAAGAGGGGCCAAAGATGGAATGAGGGTGAAGGAAGGAAATTAAGAGCAATCCCAGAAGTATCTTACTTGTCCCCAACTAATTTGTCCTACAGAGAAGTTGAGGGCTGGAGGGAGGGGACTTTACTTCCTGCTCCCACAACACTGCAACAGCTTCTCTAGTATTTCTAAGGACACCCGCTTCCATCGAGTGAGGAGCAGTTTTTTCTGCTGTCCGGTTTGCAGCAATTCCAGGCGTGTCAACTAGTTTCTCACTGGGGGTCTAAGTGGATGCTGGCAAGCTCACTGTACATAGCTCCCACCGGAGAACCTTAGGAAGGTAACAGTCACTTGAGCACTCCCCCTATGTGATCCATGCAAAACCCCCAAAGTTTCTGCTTGGCCTCATATCAGCTGGCGGTGGCCTGAGATTGCATCCACTGTAGCCCCGCAGGCAACCTGCAGGGAGAGAGGAACAGCAAGGCTCAGCATATCCCAGGAGGATGGTCTTCAAGCCCCCAGGCCAGCCCCCAGCAGACTGAGGAGACCTAAGTTACATATAATCTTTCAACCAATAAATATAAACAGATGAATGCCTACAATGCACTGGGCACTGTGCCAGCGGCTGGAGCTACTGGTGGAAAAACAGAAACGCCCTGTAGGATGTACAATTGTGCCACTGTGATAAAGGTTAGGAAGGAAAGGTACACTGGCCTGTGTGTGTCTGGGACTCAGAGGACCCACGTCAGCAGTATCTCTGGGCAAGGCTGAGATGCCCCCTTCCACCTATTCCATCACTGGGGACAGTGTCAGGGTGACTCCAAAGGCCTGGGAAGAAGCTCCATAGCAAGTTGCCCCATTAGAGTGTAAGCCAGGCTGGGGTGTTGGTCAGGATTGCATCACCTGACCCAGAATGGGGTGGGGGTTACTTAGGAAATGCTGGTTGAATTGAACTGCCTGTGGGTTGGGGGAGGAAGGATCTGAGCCGGGGGTGGTAAGGACACTGCCATAAATGGTTGGTGCCTTGGGCTAGGCATCACAGCTCCTGGCAGCAGTGAAGACCTGCTTATTGTTCAACTATCTTTGTTCCACTCACTATAAAAAACCAACTGGAAGTGAAATGTTAAGGTAATTCCTTCAGGATATCAACCCCTGTCTTCCAGATTGCTGGCTATCTGATTAATGTGCACCTTAAAGATTCAATTCCTGTCCCCATTGGCATTTGGTGGTGGCCAGTGGCCCGAGCACCAGTCTTCCAGTTATACTACCTCAAATTTTGGGGTTTTGGTGGCGTGTCACCCCTCCCCCCACTAGAGCAAGGACTGGTGCGGACCAGCTGCTCGTGCTGCCTGACAAAAGTCCGGGTATGAGGGACACTCCTGAAAGATGGGGATGCTCCAAAGACTGGCCCCTGCCAGCCCCTTTTCTCTTGGCTAAATTGTAATTCTGTGATTTCATGATATGTGCTTACTGAAAAAACATTCACAGGGGTGTTATAAAATTGGCTGTTTTGCTAAACAAAATAATTGGATGCTATGCATTCTGATGATGAACTACTGATTGGCAAATATTGTAACACAAATTCAAAAAGCCAATACTGCAAAACCAGGCAGGATCAAATAAATGCAACTGGAATGTGGTTGTTTTACAAACTCAAAAGTTAGTTATTAGATAATTTCCCAGACTTAAACATTCACTAAGGGAAACTGGCCTTGGGAAGAAAGAAAGACCTCTGTAACTTGGCCCACTGCGGAAGGCTCTGTATCTCCCATGTGATAAATGAGTCACGTGCACCCTACCAACCCTCCTCCCCTCTTCTCTGCCTCTGTTTTACTTAAACCACAATCATATATCAAAAACTCTCCCTAATAACAAAAACTAGTATGCTGATAAAAATATGTTGTCTAGTACATAGGCCTTACCTTGAAACAGTATGATGCCCTAAATCTTGACTGGAGGTCATAAAGACCCCGAGCTGTTCTTAAGAAAAAAATGTAATGATTGTTATCTTTCTGCTCTATGCACATGATGATGTAATCCCACTGCTTGCTTGCAATGTATAAATAAAGGCCTGCTGAG
>JAGFMF010011723.1:1317251-1416705 GCA_019455555.1 Galemys pyrenaicus | reverse complement strand
TCTGTTGATCTGCCTGTTCTGCTCCCCACTCTCTGTGGTGAATCCTCTCACCCCCCACACCTCTGGCCTGTACCCCAATGCTTGTATGCATAAATAAATCTTTAAAAAAAAAAAAAAGAGAGGATCTCAGAGATTGGGGCATCAGGGGTAAAGCTCAGAGAGGTTAAGTAAGTAGACTGAGGTCACACAGCGAGTACACTGGGCCCTCCCAACCACCAGAGGCTTACCTCATGGGACAGCATCTTGTAGAGCTCCTCCCGGGTGGTCAGCAGTCGCTCCCGATCAGTGCTGTCAATCACAAGGATGATGAACTGGCCAGCAGAGGGGAACTGTGAGTGACAGGCTTTCTCTTTGGTAAAGGGGTCTCCCGCCCACCATGCTCCCCCACTGGCCTCTGCACTGCCCAGAAGCAAGCCCCCAGAAAACCACTGTCCCATCTCAAGATCTCAATGCCTAGTCCCCTTCTCTCCCTGAACCTGGGTACAAGCACAAGCTCAGCTTGTTGCCAGAAGTCACACTCAGCACCAGGCCATCAGTGCTCCATTTAGACCTCCCACACCGGGGCCTCCCTGGTGGCGCAGCGGGTTGAGCACCACACTGTGAAGCATCCCAGACATAGCAGCGTGATTTCCATCCCTGCCCAGGAAGATGACCCACAAGGCACAGCAGACCTCTCCTGCCTCGCCCGCTGCTCCCCTCAGCAGTGTGTTTCAGTCAATCTGCCTGTTCTGTTTCCTGCTCTGTCTCTGATGAATCCGCTCACCTCCTGCTACTCTGGCCTGTACCCCAATTCTTGTATGCATAAATAAATAAATCTTTTTTAAAAAATAGACCTCCCACACCCTGTGAAGTGGAGCCATATTTATCCCCATTTCACAAATGAGAAGACTGAGGCTCAGTGGGGTGACTAAGCTTGCCCTCAACCTCACAGCTGGTGGGTGGGAGTGCTGGAATTTGAACTCAGCTCTGTCTCACTCCAGGAATTAAAGCACTGAATTCTATCACTGCCTGAGTGGGAAAGTAAGACCCATAGTGATGAAGTGTTACAGGGCAACCCTCACATAAAATGGGTTTGCCTGATTGGGTTCTTACCTATGCGCTTGAAAAGTACTCATAATGCTCTAACTGCAGGCACACACAACAAAGGTTAATAAAGGGTTTTATTTATAAGAGAAGGGGAAATAGCATAGTGACTAACACAAGGAGAAGAGAGGGATACAGATTTGTAAATGTTTTACCAGTTTTTTGGAGCTGGAACCCAACGGCGTGCTGAGAGCTGACTCCCAAGGAAAAGAGGGACCCCCCGAGACCCACATGTCTGCTTTTATACTCAGCCTGGCTGCTTAACTCCACCCTCAGGTCCCAGCGATCCGCTCTTCGATAACGACCTTCTGGGATTTGTAGTTCTTGGATCTTGTAGGTTTGGAGTGGGGGTCGAAGTCTATAACCTATTTGTGTAATTCATTCAGGAGGACCTTTCCCCCCTAACAGAAGGACCTACCCAACCAGTGTGTCCAGCAGAAAGAGGCCAGCAAGTATTCAAAAATGTTATCAGACACTGCTGGCTGCAGTATTTGACACATATTACTGGTTTTTTTTTTTTTTTCCCAAAGATTTATTTATTTATACACACAAGAACTGGGGGTACAGGCCAGAGGTGCAGGGGTGGGAGGATGAGAGGATTCACCAGAGACAGAGCAGGAAACAGAACAGGCAGATCTACAGAAATCCACTGCTGAGGGTAGCAGTGGGTGAGACAGGCGAGGTCTGCTGAGCCATGTGGGTCACCTCCCTGGCCAGGGCTCAAACTCCTGCTGCAGTGGCTACCGATAGCTTCATAGTGCTGTGCTTCACCCTTTGCATCACCAGGGAGACACTGTTTTATTTTTTAAATTTTACCACCATGAAGGGAGGTCATTATGGAGCTCCACTTCACAAGTGGGAGGCTCAAAGAGTTTAAGTAACTGGCTATAGAGTAAATGGGAAAGTTATGAGACTTTTCCGCCCTCCCACCATTGGTGTGATGATGGACACCTGAGGTCCTGCACGCGTGCCTAAGTGGGCATGCGCAAGTGAGTGCACCTGGGTTGAGGCACGGGGCATACAAGGGGACATTATGAGGCTGCCAGGAAAAAGAGAGGCAAACAGAGAGAGAAAGGCAGCAGCAGCAGCAGCAGTGGCAGAGACACAAGAGGCTAGAGCGCCCAGAGAGTGAAGGTGCACCGGGGCTAGGAGGCCGCCAGCCTGCTGGCCCCCCAGCAGCCCTGCAGGCCGTGTACCTGGTCACCTCTGTTATAATGATGTAATAAAAGCCTAAAAAAGTCACCGAGGGCTCCAGGACTCCTCCTTGACCCATCTGCTTGGAATCATTGAGAAGCTGCTCCGTGCCTTGCTGGCACCACACTGGCTAATGTCACACAGCTGCCTTGACGGCCTCTCCAGGCCAAGCACCTCCTTACCTCAGTGTTGGAGTAGTACGCAGTCCAGGCGGAGCGCAGGGTTTCCTGTCCCCCTAGGTCCCACATGAGGAAATGGGTCTTCTGTAGGACAATCTCCTCCACGTTGCTGCCGATGGTGGGATTTGTATGGACCACCTCATTCATCAGGCTGGGGAAGGAGGCGAGCGTGCCAAGAATTCATCTCAGTCCATTGCCAGTTCTGCTCCTAAGTCAGGCTGCTCCCAAATGAGGCTGACTCTAACTCAGAACAACTCAGGCCCAGTTCCCCTAGCATCTGCTGGGCACAGGGGAGTGAGGAAAGGAGACCAGGTCCACCCTGGCTGGCATGCACACGCAGAGATGGAGACGTATTAGAGCAGTCTCCTGGGATTGACTATGAATCACCTGGGAGTTGTGTTAAAATGCAGACCCCCATGGTTGGGCCCAAAGTTTTTGCATTTCTAAAATGTCTCCAGGGGCCTCCCTGGTGGCGCAGTGGGTTAAGCAACGCGCTAGGAAACACACGGCAGCCACAGTACTGTGAGTTCCATCCCCGACCAGAGAGGGGACCCACATGGCGCAGCAGACCTCTCCTGCCTCGCCCGCTGCTGCCCTCAGCAGTGTATTTCAGTGCATCTGTCTGTTCTGCACCTCGCTCTGTCTCTGGCGAATCTTCTCACCTCCCGTGACTCATAAATAAATCTTAAAAGAAAAAAAAATAATAAAACGTCTCCAGATGATGCCATTGCTGCTGGCCCGAGGACCACGCTTTGAGTAGGAAGGAATAAGGAAAAAAGACACAAGTGAAGGCCATCAGACAGCTCTTTTGTTTAAAGCCACACAAACCACAATGTATTTACATGTCAGGAATGACTTTGCAAGGTCTGCGGAGTACAGCTAGGAGCTAGGAGTGAGAGGGAAATTTACTCTTGTACTATGCGATTTTTTTTCTTTTCTTCTAATTAAAAAAAGGGGGGGGAGTGTTAAACTAGTTACTTACATTACTTTTTCAGGAATAAGTCTGTCCTAATGCTATAGAGGCTCCAAAACAGGAGCGATACCCGCAGGAGCACTTCGGGAAAGCTGGGAGGGGCTTCACCGCACGTGTGCGGGTCTCTGCCAGGCCAGCGCTCCAGCCCTGCCGACCCACAGCGGGCCCTCGCCTTCGCTTTGAAGAAAGGGGGAGAAAATGAAGAGACAAAGGCGAGCTGCAGGAGTTAGGAGGAAAGACCTGCCACCAGGGGGAGCGAGGAGCAGGAAGAAGAGGCGTCAAGCCAGCTACGGCCGTGGCAGCTGCCAGGGGTAGATGGCCGGAGGAGAGGGGATTCCCCGCTCCGCACTGGTTTCCAGTGCCAGGCCGAGGGGCCACCTAACAGAGGGGTCGCTGGGCCAGCCAGGTCACACCGGCGCACCCCTATCTCTCCTCACTACAGGGAAACCCCAGAAACCCAGACAGGGCTCCGGTGATTGGTGCAAATGCCTGTTGGTCTGGTGGGAAGCCAGTTCGCCCCACCCCCAACTTTCCCCCACCTGAGAGGCACTTACAACTGGTAGAGAATGGTGGTCTTTCCTGCATTGTCCAGTCCCACGATGATAACTTTGTGCTCTGGAGGCGTAGGAGGGAAGGACAGGGTCAGGGCCAAACACGAGGACCTAGGGACTGTGTGCCCCGCTAAGCCTCCCGGGAAGGCGTCAAGCGTTCCCCGCAGGCTGGGGGAACCCTGCTCCCCGCCCCACCTCACCCTACCCCACCAACATACACACAACACCAACATGACAGGTTTCCTTCCCCGCAGCCCCGGACACCTGCATCACTTCGGAATAGCGAAGATGAGCGCAGAGCCCCACCTGCCCCGCTCCACATTTCCAGAAAACTGAAGGTCCCAAGGGTCTCAGGAGCTCGGCGCTTGCCCAGCTCGAGGAAAGAACCGAGCGCCAAGTCACAATCGCGAGAACCCGAGGGCCGCGTTTAGCAAGAGAAAGGAGATTCGCTCAGAGCTGAGCCCTGGGCCACTGAGACGCGCCACCACTTGCTGGCAGTCAGCGGGAGGGGGTAGGGGGGACTGGGGAGCAGGCGAGGAGCGCGCTGGCGGGACCCTTCAAGCCCGAGGTACCCCACCTCAGCGCCTCTGCCCCGGGGACTACAGATCAGGGGAGCCCCAGGAGTGAAGAGATCAAAGCGGCCTCTTGGAAAATCTATGTGCCCCTTACCCTGTTTGACGAAGACGCCCATTAGCTTAGCAATCAGATGTCCCATGGCGGGACGGCCAGAGGCAGGGACTGCGTGGCCCTAGCCCACCGGGTCTGGCCGAGGCGGGGAGCCCCGCCCCCGGTGAGGATCGGGCAAGTTTTGCTGATGAGGTCACGGAGGCCCCACTTGTCACCAGCTGGGCTGGGAACCCCCTGGGATCGCTGGCCCCTCCCGGTCCTAAGGTGACAACACAAGGCCTGTCCAGACCCCAAGAGGTGCGGAAACTCCCCATCAAACCTGGAAAAATTCCAGAGTTCTCTGGGTGTGCGGCCCCGTTGCAAGTCCAGGATGCTGCAGCTCAGGGGCCCAAAACTCCATCCCAGCTTCTCCTTCTTCCCGTGCCTTGTCTGGGGCACTATACTGAAGCAAGAAGCAAGACCTCCCGTTTTACCTACCAGCTAAGCAGGCAGATGGCTCTCTGGTCCTCTCTGAGCTGGGGAAATATTCTTGACAACAGATCTCTAGTAGCTCGTGAGTTTGAGTTTTGTCAAAGTGAGCTCCCCCAGAGAAGGGCAAGCCCTGTGCAGGTCCCTTGGTAACAGGCAACTTCTGGCAGAAATGCCTCTCCTGTTCCTTGACAAACTAAACGGACTGCTCAGGAACAGCGCCTTGATTTGGGAGGGTGGGCGCCTGGAACAAGAGAACCTGCAGAGGGGTCCTGAATTGTCAGTCAGCAGAAGAGAACCTGGACGAGAGAGCCAGGGGAGGGAAAGGGGGAACCTGTTGCAGTTTGTGAATTTCCTTCTTTGCTTAAACTGGGGAAAACACAGAAAACAAAAGGGGAAGTAGGGGAGGCAAACCAACCCCAGGCTGAGCGGGTGGTTAAGAGAAGCCAGTCATCGCACAGGAAAGCCTGCTTCTTCCACCCCACTGCCCCCCGTAGCCATGTGTGCTCCCCTCCAATAAAGAACCAACCCTTTAACTTCCTACCACTACTCACCGCCCTGTTAAATCTCCAAGCACAGCTCATTTCTTCACTGGTTCCTCTCTGCCCACTGGCTCCAGCTGTCTCCTCACCTGACATTCAAGAACCTCCAGGAACAGCCCCCACGTGCCTTTGCAGATTTGTCTCCCATGTTCTGCATCCACTGGTTCTTGCCCACACAAGCTCAGCTCCATCCCACTGTGCTTTTGCTTCTGCATTTTCTCTACCTGAATGCTTTTGACTTCTCAGAAAGGTGAATTCCCAAAACCACTTAGCTGCCTGCCATGAAAGCCATTTGTTTCTCAAGCCCTGCCCTGGATCTCCAGTGGTCTCTGGTCAAAAGGGTGGGGCTTCTCCCTACTCTGAAGTTGTTGGCTGGAAGGTCTGTTTCCTCCAATCACCAGTGAGCTCAGATGAGGTTCATGTCTAGTTCACCACATGTGCCCCACTGTGGGCTGGGTCCAGTGCCTGGCACTTGGTACTTGGTAGGAGTGTGTTGCAATTGGACTGAAATACAACGAGTTAAGCTACAGCCTGAGAAATGATGTAAGATATTAAAACAAGGGGTGAATACAAGTTGAAGAGGATTGAGGAAGGCTGGGGGAATTATGTCGGGAAAGCAGAGAAAGAAGGAGGAAGCAAGTCCCTAAATACAGAATTCTCCCTCCCGGCTTGGTACCCAGAGTCAGAAGGGAGGAAAATCAGTTACCAGAGCCTTGTGAGCCCTAGGAAAGGAGCAGGGTTGGGTAGGATGGGGACAAAGAAGGATGTTGGAGGAAGCAATAACGCTTTAAGCCTTTTACCATGTTTTGGGGGGACAGACAAGGAAAAGGAACATTTTAGTGCATCCTGACCCCCACCCCCTTCACCAATTGCAGAATTGAAAGTGACGTTCTGCTAGCTGGAACATATTCAGCAAACAAGAAGAGCAAGCGTGGTCTCCTCCATGAGGCTCTGGGTCTTAGGGTGCATTCATTCATTTATTAGCTTAATTGACAAATACGAGTCAGGAGTCAGGAGACATGCCAAATTGATAAAACAGAGTCTGGATATTATGGAGCTTACAGAACAAAGAACCCTGAGAGACAATAGGATGGGAAGGACTGATTTGGAGGAGAGCCAAGGCACACTTCTCTGAAGATGTGATTATTGGGGCTAAAACAAGATTTTTTTCTAGGGTGCTGGACTGGAACACCCTCTCACTCCCAAAGCATGGTGGCCCCAGCTTAACTCACTTCGTGCTGGAAACCTTCAGCTACACTAGGACTGAGGCCTCTCTGGTCTCAGCTCTTTGTGGGATAAAACCTACTGCAAAATCAGAAGCAGTTAGAGAGGATGAGGGGTACCAGGTAGGAGGGACCCTCAGTGCCTCAGTTCCCAAGTCTGTGTAGGTGACTGTGGTCTCTGGCCCTAGCTGATTTCACAGTTGTTGAAATCCTTACTTGTTGACAGCCATCCCGGTCTGACTACGCATCCGCTGACGGCCTGGGGTTACCCCTCTATCTCTCAGTATCTCCAAACCACCTCAAAAAGTCTCTGCCAACAGGTTCTGAGCAAAGACAATTTCAGGAAGAAGTCATGCAGGGAGAACAGAAATATATCCAGACATCTGTTTCCTCCTCCCTGGTCCTTCTTCCCCTTGTAGAGGCTGAGGCAACCCTCGGGCATGGGAATTAGCACTAGACTGTGGAGTCACAGGCTCCACAGAACCTGAATTCCAAAGATCTGAGTTCAAGTCTTTGTTCCATGACCGTGTAACTATGGACAAGTTGTTTAACCTGCCTGAGTTTATCTGTAAACTGCAACAAATAATCTCTACCCCCAGGGGCCTCCCTGGTGGCGCAGTGGGTTAAGTAACGCTCTATGAAGCAAACCGCAGCCACTGCAGCACAAGTTCGATCCCTGCTGCCGGCCAGGGAGGGGACCCACATGGCACAGGCAGACCTCTCCCGCCTTGCCTGCTGCTGCCCTTGGCAGTGTGTTTTGGTCAGTCTGCCTGTTCTGCTCCCCACTCTGTCTCTGGCGAATTCTCTCACCTCCCTGGACTCTAGCTCGTGTATGCATAAATAAAATCTTTAAAAAATAATAATAACCTTTACCCCTACAGAGTGCCAGACCAAGCACCCAGCAGCCTCTATTCTTTGGAATTTCCTCTCACAGAGACCATAAACCCATCTAGTCTATGGTGCTCCATCAAAGTTATCCAAGATACCTCCTCCTCCACCCCCACTGGCCACCTCCAAATGTTCTCCAAGTGCTCTGGATTCTAACAGCCAGAGGTCTTTCCTGTTCCACCACTGTGGCCTGTTGCAAACCTCACTCATTCTCTCCTGGAGTGTTGCAGCCCTCTCCAGACAAGGCCCTTCAATCTACGCTCCAAGCTGCAACCAAGGCAATCTTGCCTTCGCTGCTTACAACCCTTCAATTTCTGTACATTAACTTCAGGGCAAAGCCCAAACTCCTTAACATGATCCAAGGTCACGCAACCCAACCCTGCTGCCCCCTCTCTGACCACAGCCTGCGAGCACACTTTGCTGATGAAGCACCTCTTGGTGTCATGTGAGTCACCTGCTTCCTCTGCCCTTCTCTCACTTCTCTGCCCAGATTAACTCCTAACTATCCTTCTACACTCTACTCGAGCCTCCCCTTCTCTGGGAAGCCCCCTGACTTTCCAGTTTATGGGAGTGAGCTCTGTTCCAGGTTTCCACTATATCCAGTGCTTCCCACACCTGAGAGCCTATCGTGCAGTCCTGAGGTGTCCATGGTTCTCATTACACATGTGCCTGGCACACAGTAGGTGTGCAGGGAATAAACAGGTGAATGGAGAACTGATTCCATTGACAGGTAGTGAGAAGAGCACCATGCTGGGAAGCAGAGACTGGGCTCCAGTCCAGCAGTGCTAGCTTTGCCATCCACTCCCGGGGCCAGACATGTGACCTGTGGGCCTCCTCTTTCCTTTGGGTCTGGATGTCTGTTGCCCTACACATGTGCACACGCACGCGCACACACACACACACACACGGGGGCATGAGCTTTCAGGTGAAGCAGGAGCTCTAGTCCTCCGGGTCCACCACCCCAGAAACAAGAACCAGGAGAAAAGAAACCATGTGAGACAGGATACAGGTGGCAGCGGTAACAACAGTCAGAAGCCCACATCCTGCCAGCTGGCAGAATCTGGCAAACACACCTGCTTTCTCCCTCACCTTTTCTCCAGAGCTGCAGCAGCTGGGGGGGGGGGGGTGGTTTATCCAACTTTCTCTGTCCCTCCCACCTAGGAGGCCCACCCCACTCTCCTCCCAGGACTAGGACTGGGTGGGGGTTGTTGTAAGGACTTCAGTGGAGGAAGAGGCCAACTTAGCCCCTCCCCCTCCTGAGGTGTGGGGGAGCAGCTGAGCCCACAGGAGCAGAAAAACTGGACATGTCTTAACCGTGCCAGTGGGGGTGCATCCACCCACTGACTTAGAGACAACCCACTTCCCCACTGGAGCTTCCCATTTTTCCCTGGCTCTACACTTGGGGAGGCAGGTAAGGCGTGGGACTGAATGGGGAGGTGAGATTGGCCTCGCAGCTTCTGCCAGAGAGCCACAAAGAAAAGCACCCTCTGTTGTTGAGTGAACAACAGGGGGGCGCAGCTTATTCCCCACACCCCACCCTCCAATGACCCTTGCATGTCAGCATCTCCCACATGCTTTGGCTGGCAACCTGTGGCGGGAACAAATAAACAGGCTTGGGAGGATGTCGCAAAGGACACAATGGCGGTTTTATGTGGCAAAATACTTCTAGGGGAGTACAGACAGACAGACAGGGGCACAGACACCAGACAGGGAGGAAGGTTGGGCAGTGGTGTCTTCTAACCAGTAAGTGGAAGCTGCACCCCACCCCCCAGGTGGGGGAGGGGGGGACATTGGCACAGGAGGTGGCGAGACAGGCATGAGGAGCCCACCCCTGAGGTGGGCAGCCGGGCAGGGCCCAGTCCTCGTTGGCACAATCGGCTCTCTCTGGCCCAGCTGGAGGCTGGGGAGGGGCAGGGCTGCTGGGCTATAGGGATGCTAGGCAGAAGGACACTCCAGGGCAGAGGTACCAAGGCCTCTCCTGGGGGAAGTGGACATAGGGTGAAGGACGGAATCACAAGAGGCAAATACAGAGCAGTAGCAGCAGCAGCAGCCAAGCCCCCAGGGGAGACCAGAGGTCCCAAGGCAACCCCTGAGATGGTGCTCACCTCTTGGGCACCAACCCACAGGGACTCTCCTCTGGGGCCTCAGGGTGAGACTAAAGGAGCAGTTTTTTGGTTTCAAAATGAGGCGGCAGACCAGTGTTCAATGGGATCCACATCCAGGTGACAAGTAGATGGGGGTCTCAGAGGCAGAGGGGCTCCCTCTTCTGATGGCAGCAGGCAAGGGATGTTGGAAGCAAAGCTCATTCCTGGGGTAGGTAAAGGCTCAGGCATGGAGGTGGTGGGTGGGTAGCAGCGTCTGGGGGCACACGCCTCAGGATTCTGGGCCCACAGCGGCCACTACAGCTGAAGTCTACCACTTTCTACACAGACCCCCTCCCCTAGACAAGCTCCCCACAGGCACTCTCCCTGTGGCTTTCACTTACCAGACAGTGCTGCCAGGAAGCTGGGGAGAGGGATGAGCATGGTGAGGGACCCTGGATCTGGGGCTTGGGGACGAGAGCCCTAATGGGAAATAGTCTGTGGTCTCCTCCCTATCATCACCAAATACTCCAGGTTGGGAAAAGGGCCACCCCATTTGAGACCCTCATTAGAGCCCAGAATAGTATAGGAAGTGCACCTTTTCTCTGGGAGAATGAGAGGAGAGAGCCCCCTGAGGTGGGGGAAAGGGAACATAACCCCCCACCCATCTATAGCAGGTAGGTAAAAACCCACAGCTGAGGCTTAAGGGACGCCCAGGAGCTGGGTTGCTACCCTCAAAGACCACAAACATTGAGCAAAGGCATCTGAAAGGACACAGCGCCCCCTGGAGGCAAGATGCATCCCAGGCGGTGAGGCCCTCTGTCCCTCCCCTCCCCAGGCTTAGCCCTTCCTCCCACTGCGTGGCCCTTGGCTCTCAGCGGATGTAGACACCTCGCCCCCATCCCTCCAGCTCATTCTTGTTGCGCCCCAGAACTGGACCCCCCCCCTCCGCGCAGTAGCGGGCCTTATTCCGGCCGCGATTCTGGTTGTCGGTCAGCTCCTCTTCATAGTCTTCCTCATCCTCCCAGGATCCCTGCCGGGCTGGTGGAGTGCTGCCCCCTGCAGGGTCTCCAAGCCCTGGCCCCTCTGAGGGGTCAGTCTCCATATCCACACACGAGTCTCCCAGCTCCGTGTAGGCAGAGTTTCGGTTGCCAGGGGTATCGGCATCAAACGTGTCTTGGCGGGACAGTGCCCGCTGAGTGCCCGCCCGGCCTGGTGGGTGGCTGCTGGGGTAAAGGCCTTGGGGCTGGCCCAGCTCCCCGGGGTACTCGTGCACTCTGGTATGCTCCCCGGTGGCCCGTTCCAGCGACTGGTCCCCGGAAGCAAGGTAGGGTCCCTGGTTAGCAGACAGACGGCACACACCATGCAGATCAGGTAGGGGTGAGAGAAACACAACAAAGCAAGGCAGGTTAGTGACAGCACCAAGACACCCAGCCGGGCTAAGGAGGCTGCTGGCTTTGGGGGTTGCTTCTGGCGAATGGCTCTATACCCCAGCCGAAGGACAGACCGCAGGCCTTTGCTCCTCTACTGGGACAGAGGGCTCCCAACCTTCCTAAGGTGAGAGGAGGTGTGATGATGGCTCCTGGTAACCATGGCAGAGAGCCATGAAGTCAGTCATCACTTCCTCAGCGCTCGTTATTAAGGCTGTCTCGGGGCAATCAGCATTAGTGGCTCATTAGTACTACCACTTGTTAGTGGTTGATTGGGTTAGTCATTGCCCCAACTTTCCAAATATACTAAAGATGGGGTTTCAGCTCAGTTCACTAGCCCCAGCTCAACCCAGACCCTGATTACAGGTTTCCAGAACCCCATCCCTCCCCACCCCCACTCTCTAGTCAGAAGACCATCTCCAGTGGGATTCCTCCCTGCCTGCAGTGAAGACTCACAGCAGCAGGCTGGGAAAGGCTGATGTGTCTCTCTGCCCTACTGGAGACAGTGAGGTGGCCCAATCTCATCAAATGCCACACGAAGGTGGACTAAATAACCACTGCACCACAAATGCTGCAAAGAGGTGTGGGTTCTAGTCCCATTTGTGCCACTTCAAAATGTGGACTGAGTAAATGACTCCCCCCTCTGTTCCCCAGTTCTGTGCACAGTGTGATGGAGACTGGGCTAGAGAACAAAGATCCAAACTGCCCCCTGGAGATCTGCAGTGGGGTAGGGAGGGCAGAGAAGTGCTTCAGGAGTCCCCATGGCAGCACAGTGGAGATGAAAGGGAGACCAAGCACTACCTGCTGAGCAGAACAAGGATGCCTTGTCTGCATACTGTGCGTCCACGTGCGCGTCAGTGAACAAATGGGCTCGCTTGCAGAAAACAATTTGAAAAGTAACATTCTAGAATGATTTCATGAGTTTCTTCTAGCTCTAGTCTAGAACCAAATAAATAATGGAATGACCTCAGAGATGGGCCATGCCTCCCAAGAAGGAGGGGACACCCACAGGCCTTTTCTGGAATCGGCTTAACTGGGGAAAAGATGGAAGGTAAAGCATCAGCTTATAGGAGATGCTACATCCTGGGCCCCTTCTTAGGGATACTTCAGGGGCTAGGGACCTGGGGGAGGGGTAGTCTCTCTGGGCTTAATGTCCCCTGCTCTATGGGATTCCTGCTCTGTTGCAGCTAAATGGGCTTGAAGTCCAGCAAATGAATATATCAGTCTTCCTCGTGTTTTCTTCCTACTCACTTGTCTTATAAGATCCCAAGCAGGCCTCACATCCAAAAGGTCCCAAGGCAGCAGCCCAGGGAGGCACCACCAGTCAAACCCATTCCCATCAAAAACCACAGACACCAGAAGCTGCCGCTCACCACATTTTTTACAAAATAAAAGTTCTCCCCTTCCTTTCCCATGTTCCCTGCTCTCCAGTTCCGATCCCTGGGTCAGGGGAGACACAGGGCAGCTACATGGCGTTTTCCTGCTGCTGGGGCACTGCCCCGGCCTGCTGCGAGGCCTCCAGCCCGCCCCAGAAGCTGAGGTTCCTCCTGAGGGAGGTGAGCACCTGTACCTGGAGGTTGGAGACCGGGGCAGGGCTGGCAGCCAAAGCTGCAGAAGCCATGGTGCGGTTCAGCAGCGGATTGGGTGGGGTGCTGCTGGGCGGGTGTGTGGCCTTCCAATAGGCTTCCAAGTATTCCGCCAAGTGCTCGCAGGCATCCTCCAATTGGTTCTCATCCAGGATGATGTCAAACATTTCCTGTGGGGGCGGGGTTAGGGGCGGGGCAGGGGTGAGTCAGGCGTGGCCAAGGGGTAAGGGTGTGGCCTGGGTGTGATGGGTGGAGCCAGGGAGGTTGAAGGATAAAATTCAAGACCTGGTTCACCAGAAAGAGAACTCTCAGATATACACATTGGCACCCAGGTAGCCCAACCCCCTCTTTCTAGACATAAGGCAACCGCAGCTTGGAGGGAGCCTTAACTGCCCACGGAGAAGTGGTGCTTCTGGGGTTTGAACCCAGCCTCTGACACCATCTAGCACTCTTCTGCAAGACTAGCTAGTCTCCAACTACGGACCTGGTCACTCTGCGCCCCATGGAGATGAGAGGAAACCAGAAGGATCCAAAAGCCCCCCTTCCCCTGGGTCTGCGCACTCACGGGGGGACACTGTGCCAGCTTCTCCGAGGCCGCTATTTGGACATTGAGGTGTTTGGACTGAGACTTCCCTCGAGATTTGATGAGCCTCTGGAGTACCTGGTTGGGAAAGAAGAGGAGCTGGAGGGACCCCGCGATCTACCAAATCGGAAAGGCAGGTGACCTAGCTTGGGGCCACCGTGGAGAGCCAACGTTGGGGGGTGGGGGGACGGTTCATGTTCAGTATCTCAGCCCCGTCTCCTCTTTAGAAATGACCTCCTGGGTCCCTCCTCCACAATGTTCAAGCTCTCCTGGGTCTCATGCCAGGCTCTCCTGGAAGTTCTCCCATCAGCAGCTGTATGAAGGGCAGTGATTCTCCTTCCCAATCCCTGGCCTTGTTTAAAGTCTCATTCTCCAAGCCAACTTCCCCTCCACATTAATAACAGCCACACTTATAAGGAACTTGCTAAATGCTGTGTTTTTTACATAAGCAATTGACTTAGTCTTGCCCATAATCCCGCTAGTAGCTACTATTGATTCTCATCTCATTCATAATGATAATAATGACTAAGACAGATACAACCTTAACTAAGAGATCAAAGCAAACATCACCCCTGGGGTAACCAACCCACATCACATGCTTCTTGATGCTGGGCACTCAAAGGACACATTGCTTTGGTGAAATTCCTACCAAGGATGTAAGACCTAAATCTAGTCATAAGGAGCCATCAGACAAATACGGTCTAGAAAATAAGTGCTCTGTACTCTTCAAAAATGTCCATGTCATGAAAAACTGAGAAAGGCTGAGGAACTATTCCAGCTTAAATAACAACTAAATGTAACACTCCATCCTGGATTGGTTCCTGAGTGGAGGGGGAAGTTGCCAATAAAGGATGTAATTGAGACAATTGGTATAAGCTGCACATGGAATGATTTTAGATAACATTCCTTGAACTGGACAATTGTACTACGGTTATGTAAGTTAACATCCTTGGTCTTTTTTTTTTTTTTTTAAAGATTTATTTTATTTATGCATACAAGCACTGGGGTACAGGCCAGAGGTGTGGGGGTGGTGAGAGGATTCACCACAGAGAGCGGGGAGCAGAACAGGCAGATCAACAGAGGCACACTGCTGAGGGGAGCAGCGGGCACAGCAGGAGAGGTCTGCTGCGCCATGTGGGTCCCCCCCCTGGCCGGCAGCAGGGATCGAACTCATGCGGTTTGCTTCATAGGTTGTTGCTTAACCCACTGCGCCACCAGGGAGGCCCAACATCCCTGGTCTTAAAAAATACTTGTTAAAAAAATTGATGTATACAGGGGTAAAGGCATACAATAACAGGCCTCCCTGGTGGCGCAGGGGTTAAAGTCTCAGCTCTATCAAGCTATCACCAACCACTGCAGCTTGATTTCAGTTCCCAGCCAGGGAGCTGACCCACATGGCACAGCAGACCTCTCTTGTCTCACCCGCTGCTCCCCTCAGCAGTGTATTTTAGTCAGTCCGTCTGTTCTGCTCCCCACTCTGCCTGTAGTGAATCCTCACCACCACCCCACCCACACCTCTTGCCTATACCCCAGTTCTTGGATGCATAAATAAAAATAAATCTTTTTTTAAAAAAAGGTATGCAATATTTATAATTTATCTCAAATGTTTCAAAGGAAAAACACATGTGTATGTATGTGTATACATAGGTATACCTACACACAGACAAAAACAGAAAGTAAATGTGGTAATATGTTCAAAATTAGTGAAAATGGAGAATGTTGAATTTTATACTTTAGATGACTTGAATGAAATAACTCAATGAAGCTGCTAAAATTAATGAATCTGAGTGAAGGACTTATACTATTCTTCAATACATTTGAAATGATTTCAAAATAAAAATCTTTTAAAAATTAGAGAAGGCGGGCCTCCCTGGTGGCACAAGGGGTTGAACACTGCACTGTGGGGCTTAGGCAGCCACTGCAGTGTGAGTTCAATCCCCAGCCAGGGAGGGGACCCACATGGCACAACAGACCTCTCCTGCCTCACCCACTGCTCAGTCAACCTTCCTGTCCTACTCCCCACTCTGTCTCTGGTAAATTCTCTTACTCCCTGCACCTCTGGCCTGTACCCCAGTTCTTACATGCATAAATAAATGAAATCCTAAAAAAAAAAATAGAAAAAGGGGCCTCCCTGGTGGTGCAGGGGTAAGTCTCAGCACTATGAAGCTATCAGCAGCCACTGCAACTCAAGTTCAATCCCCAGCCAGGGAGGGGACCCACATGGTGTAGCAGACCTCTCCTGCCTTGCCTGCTGCTCCCCTCAGCAGTGTGTTTCAGTGAGTCTGCCTGTTCTGCTCCCCACTCTGTCTCTGGTGAATTTCCCCACCACCACCCCCACACCTCTGACTTATCACCCGTTCTTGGATGCACTAATAAATCTTTAAAAAAAATTAAAGAAGGGTTGTAGTGCTTAGTAGCTATAAGGCACTTTGCATGACAATTAATTTATTTCATCTGCCATTTGAAGAGCCATATTTTGTAAATGAGGAAACTGGAGCACAGTGAGGTGACTATCAGAGGAACCTGGAGATGGGATGTGGCATCTGGCTCTAGACTCTCCACCTTAAACTCAGTCAGTTTCTTCCATGGGGAAATAAAAGTATGTTACTTTCTAGTTGAAAAAGTGTTTTTGCACCCATAGTTTCATTTGCTCCTTTCAAGAACCTTAGTACTTAAGTCCTATCATCCCCTTCGTGTTTGTGAGAAATGTGGCCTGAGGTTAGGTGACTAGCCCAGGGTGCTAGCACCCCATGTATCATGAGGAGCAGTCACCCCCACTGGCTGCACCATAAGTCAGACACTGGGCTCTTTGTATAGTACCTCTGGTCTTCTCTACAATAACACAAGGGGAAGGGGTGTGTAATTCCCATTTTTTAGGTGAAGAAATTGAAGCTCAGAAACTAAATGCCTTTCCCCCCAGGTCCCAAGTGCAAAAAATAAATAAGTAAGTCAACAAAACTTAATTAATGGATTAATAAGCAACAAGAGCTAAGATTTAAACCAGGGCCCTTCCTGGTGGCGCAGTGGGTTAAGCAATGCACTATGAAACAAACCACAGTCACTGCAGCACAAGTTCAATCCCTGCTGCTGGCTGGGGAGGTGACCCACATGGTGCAGGCAGACCTCTCCTGCCTGGCCCGCTGCTCCCCTCAGCAGTGTGTTTCTGTCAATCTGCCTGTTCTGCCCCCTGCTCTGTCTGGTGGATTCTAGCACCACCCCGCACCTCTGGCATGTACCCCAGTGCTTGTGTGCATAAATTAATAAATCTTTAAAAAAAAAATAAGATTTAAACCAGGTGCTGTCTTCTAACTTCAAATCCTTCACCTAAACTCACTCGCCACATTTGTCAAGCCCCCACCAATGTCTGTGAGGGAAAGCTGACGGTGCTGCAACACAGAAAGCAGCAAATCGGCCTTCCTCCTGACTCCATCTCTACAAGGTCCAAACAAGGACAGTGCAGCAGAAAGGGCTAAAATCAAGACAGGAAAGACCCTCCAACTGCCAAGTAGCTGGGTGACCCTGGGACAAAAAGCAGAACATTCTTGCAGTTTTCTGGACCAAGGATGAGAGGCCAGCCAGAGTGGAGACAGGGCTGGCCAGGCGACCCTCATAATGATGACGAGGCCCATTATACCCATATTTTGCTGCATGCCCGGGACTCGTGTTAGACCGCATCTTTATAATACCATCTGATAGAGTTTCACAGAGAAGAGACTGGGGTTCAGGGAGACAGTACACAGTAGGTGGGATTTAAACGCAGGCAGCACAACTCCAGAGCACTCCTGTCCCCACGGAGTCAGGCTCCCGCACCCACCTTTGGAGAAGTGATCTTGATGTAAACAATGATGGGGGCCAGTGAGGTCTTGGAGAGCTGGGCTGGGTGGTTGATGGTGTCAGCGTCCAGGGCGACCAACTGAAGGGTCCGGGCCAGCTCGAAGATCCGCTCTATCTCACTCTGAACCTCAGCTGGGAGACATGGCCATGGGGATGTCAGGGTACCCCTGGAGGCAGTGGGCTGAGAGAGTACTTCTGGAGAAGCCTCTCCCCCAACCCCACTCCCCCATGGCTAGCCCTGCTGGGAAGAGAATGGCTTGAGGGGGGCGGGCTCACCCAGGCTGGAGCGTGTGTTGGAGCGCTCGATGATGATGTGCTTGCTAGGGTTGTTGAGGACTGAGCGCTTGGCTAGGGAAATGTCCGCTGTCACACGAGTGATGGAGATCCTGGAGAGTGGCAGAGGTCAGGGGAAGCTGGAGCACCCTGTCCACACTCCAGGCTCCTCTTATCCCTCAGTCTAAAAGCCCTGGGATTATATTCTAATCATCTTGCTCACACCCCTACCCACCCCAGCAGAGAACTACAAGATGGGGAGCCAGCTCCCAGGGCCTTACCTGCCATCAAACCGATGCTTCAAAAAGTCAAATAAAGCTTTCTGCATCATGTCTGTCACCTGAGGGGGTAGGGAGCGAAGTCAGGGGTTTAGCGCTACTCAGGAGAGTGGGTTGCTGGGGTTTGTACTCTCAAGTCCTACTTTCTTCTCAAATTCCCAAATGAATGGGCACCTAGGGGGGTGGGGGAGTTCTTTCTGGGTCTGAGGGGTCTCTGATGGGGTCTCTGGTTCCAAAGGTCTTTCTAGGTGATATTGCTAGGAGGGCTTTTCTGGGAGCTTGGGGACTAAGGAGTCTGGATCCTCCTACATAGTCTTCCTATGGGTCTGAGGGTATTCTCTGAAGATCTGTCACCCTCTAGGGAGGACACTCTGGGAACCTGAGCTTTCTAGGGGATCTCTCTGAGGTCTCAACCTTTCTATGGAGTCTCACTGGGGGTCTGGGCCCCTCTGGGTCATCTCCCTCTAGGGGCTCCTACCTCATAGCCCTTGAGCGACGGTCCCACCAGGATGATGGGCCTCATGGAAGGCACCACGTCATAGGGGGGCACATGCTCTGTCTGGGGGGAAGCAGGGAGGGGAAACCCCAGAGTGGAGATGGCATTAGCCCCTCTCCCCCAGCCTCCCCCATGCATCCTTTTCCTCCCCCTGGTCCCAAAACCCAGATGTGGGGATCAGGGTGGGGGGTGGGAGGGATAGCCAGGGAGAACAGGGAGGGTGGGGAAAATGGGGGGCAGATATGGGCGTGGGTGTTAGAAGGTCCCCCTAGCTCATCCCGGGAGATGGGGAGGGGGACACAGAAAGCTGTGATACTCACCGACTTCTGCTTCTGTTTGGCTGGGTCCAGAGATTGCCAAGAGGGGGGAGGAGGAGGAAAGAGGGGCGGGTACCCAGGCAGGGGCAGAGGGTAAGGAAGGAGCCAGGACAAGAGAGGGAGGGGAAGCCATAGACGAGGAGAGATAACAGGCATGCGTGTTAGTGACAGACAGAGCCAGAGAGGGGGAGGGGACCCCATGCCTGATAGGGCTGGGAGCAGGACTGACATCAGTCAATAGTCTTAGCAATGTTCAGACACACCCTGCCCCAGTGCTGGATCTTGGAAATGAGCTGGGAAGGGTGACAGCTCCTAATTTGGTACCCAACTCCTGCCCCTCAGTGCAGTGCATGCCAACTTGCCCCTTTTAAGGGTTTCCAAAACTGTCCTACTCTGTGGCCAACAGACCCCCATGTGCCTACTAGAAAAGGGCAAAGAAGAGTCACCGTTCCACTCTCCCCTTCACTTTTGGGAGTGAGGGGTGAAGGGAATATTTCAAGGAAATATCAGGTTTTGTTGCCAAGGAAAGGTCAGGTTTTGTTGCCAGCAGCAGTCCTGCTTAGGGGGCACTGGGGAACCTTCCCAAGGAGGGGTGTTTTGATAGTCAGAACCATCGCCTTTTGGGGAGTGGGCCAGGGTGGAAGGAGGAGGAGTTATAGATGAAGATGAATGTGCTTGTTCTCAGTGCATCCTGCCTACCCCTCCAGCCCCCTCAGCAAGAAGCCCTGATCCCCACAGAATCAGTCTGGTACCACATCTGAAACCATTCTAGCTCCCCCCCACCCAAAGAGCTGGGCCCTGCAGACCCCTCCCCCTCTCCCCAGCAAGAATTACCTTCTTGAAGAAGGGGATGCGTTTGCCCTGGGGCGGCGGGGTGGTAACACTGCTAACACTAGTCTTGGCAGAGCTGCTCAGCTCCCCCAGCTCCGCCTCCTCATCCTCTAACTCTAGGGGGTCTAGTTCAAATGCAAAGTTAGTCATTTCGTTACCTGGACGGGAGAGTCAGAAGAGAGGGAAGAGGGAAGCAGGTGGGGGAGAAGGAGTAAAATGGACATGGAGACAAATACAGAACGCAGGGATGGGATGGGAAAAAAAGAAAGAAGAAGAGGTGAATGGAACAGGACTGGGAGAAATGAATGGGGGGGGGGAGGGGAGTCAGGCAGAGAGATGGAGCTACCAAAGAAATGGGAAGGAGAGACAGGAGAGGATGGGCGCTGACGGGCCCAGCTTGTGGGGTATCCTACTCTTCATGGAGGGGGTACCACTGGATGTGTTTGGAGGTCTCAGGATTGGGGTGTCCCTTACTGTAGGGAAAGGAGGGACAGGCAGTGGGGAGACCACCCCGCCCAGGAGCCCCTCCTCACTCCCTGGGGTGGCAGCAGCTCTTACCACTGGCAGGGGGCGTGGGGCGGCGGGTGCCAGTCACCACGTCTCCTAGACTGGAGCTGGAGTTGTCACCTGATTTGCTGTGTGGGCAGACAGGCAAATGGAGCTGTGAGCAAGGGTGGGCGGGAGGGTGGGGAATCTTGTTCTCTCACAAGCTGCCCCCCCCCCCCCCCCCCCCCNGGGGGGGGGGGGGAATCTTGTTCTCTCACAAGCTGCCCACCCTGCCCACCCCCCTCCACTCTCCTGCCCCCCTGCTGATGCCAGTGGAACTCAGTGACCCCAGGGGGGGGGGCAATGGGGCAACTCCTGAGGCCCCACCCCCAGCCAGACACCTGGAGCTGAGGCGGTTCTGGCGCAGCTTCTGTTCCTGCAGCAGGCGCAGGCTGTCCAGTTTGACGGGGCTGGGGATGAAGCCAACCTCACAGCCCTCCTTTACCAGCCGCCCGATCCACCAGTCGTTGTTGTACTTCTGCAAACAACAGCAGGTAGGGCGGGAGACACCAAGGGGGCAATCGAGGTGCAAGTCAGTGGCCAGCCTCTAGGCATCGCTCACTACTGTGCCCTTGCCCACCACAGCCAGGTGGTAGCGCTTTCACAGACCCCACCCCTGGTCCAGCCTCTGAGTGCAGCCCCCAGTTTACAGCACTGCTCCAGAACCAGCATTATCTTAGGCCATGGTCCCCCACCCCACCCCAAGCACACCCTCCTCGGTGACTCCTCCCTCCCCTCCAGTCCCTACCCTACCCTGGAGAGGTATAAATGCTTATGCCTGGGACATCACCACTCAAAGGCCTTGTCACAAACTCTTCCAACAACCTGTGACCTAGGCATTACACCCACTTTCACCAATAAAAGCTTAGAGGCTCAGAGAGATGGAGAGATTTGTTTATGATCACACAGCAGATTCAGCCCAGCTCTGCTTGGCTCAGAAATCGTTTTCCACTAGACCTCCAGGTACCCCTCTGCTGACACCCACTGCCCTGTCCTCCGTCCAGATGCCAAGCACTGTCCCCACCTCTTTGATGTGCAGGAAGTCCTTGGGCTCGAAGGTGATGGCCACTCCATGCACTGGCACCTCATCCCCTGGAGAGGGGTTGTAGCCGACATTTGTCCGCACTGCAAATGCCACCGGCTTGGTCTAGAGAAGTGCACCCAGAAAATAAACCAGTGTGACATATGACTGCCTGCTGAGGATGCGGACATCTGGCTTGCAAATTGTTCATTAAAATGTGTACTGAATTGTTTCTGTAGGTTTTTGTATGTATGTCAAATTGCACCATAAAAAAAACAGAAAGAAAGCAAAAAAATAGAATTCAGACCTCTCAGGAAGGTGGAGGACATTAGGGAAAATGTATCAGTGGTGGGTGAATCCAAAATAAGGCCCTGTCGGAATAGTAACAGCAGCAGCCAGGTACCGTGTTAGATGTGCTTCACGTGTTAGCTCATGTATTTATCACAAAACCCTGTGACGTTAAATACTACTCTTATCTTCATTCTAATGGACGAGAAAACTAAAATTCAGAAAGGCTAAGTGACTTATCTAAGATCACTCAGCTAGTAAGAATTAGCCCAGGAAGTGTGATTTCAGAAAAAGTGGAAATTTTTACCACTTACAGTGCTGTATGAGGAAGCAGGTATTATGGCCCACACTTTATAGGAAAATGCTGTAAAATATTAAATACTTATATTTTACTGGAAAAACAGAGAGGTACGTTGAGAGGCCCAGGGGAAAACAGCGAGGAAGCAGCTGGGCCAAGACTTACCCCTTCTGCCTTTCTCACCTTGGCTTTCTCGAGCTGGGCTAATGCCTGGCGCTCTGCCTCCTTCCTTAAGGCTTCCCGGTCCTCCTCCAGAGACACGTCAGAGTCCGACGGACGGCTGGTGTAGGACTCCGCTGAGCCCTGAAGACAGAGAGAGGCAGCTCAGAGGCAACGCTGCCTCCTCAGCTCCTGGGCCTCAGAAGGCATGGAGGTTCCACCCATCGCAGGTGCTGCAGCCCCAGCCGGTGCGGCATGATGCCATGTGAGCCAGAAGGGGGTATCAGATTGGAGGAGCAGGGACTGAGGCTTCAGGCCCTGGAAAGAGTGTGGCCCCAGAAGGGTGACAGCAGCAAGCGGGGGTTTAGGTTAAGGCAGGTCCAAGGACAGCTGCTTGGAGCCCAGGGAGGGATGGGAACCTGATAGGGCAGAGCACAGGGGAGGAGTGCCAGGTGACAAATCTCTACTCCAGACTCCTCCATCCCTCCTCTGCCCCCAGCCCTGGCTGAGAGAGACGAAGCAGAGGCCCAGTGAGTCCTTCTTGGGACTGCAGCCACCAGCTCAAGCCCGAGCTCAACACAATGCCTGCAGTCCTAGCAGCATGATGGGGCCACCCCAAATTTTGCTATCCTCTGCTTAAGGATGAGGGCAGTGAAGGAATCCTCCTCTGTCAGAGTCAGGAGAGTCCCAACCCTCAGACTCTCGTAAGGTACAAAAGGAAACCAAGGTTCCTGGGATGATGCAGGCAGAAGAGGCAAGTGAAGGGGCAGACCTTTCCCCAACACTAGGCCGCTGGCGGCCAGGGTTAAAGCAGCCTCAGGAGTTCTGACTGTGCCAGGAAGATGGCTTTGACCACAATGACCATCCCAGGGCACGGGGAACTCCTCTGGGTATCCAGGCACATGAGTAAAGACTCGCATAGCCTGTCCAGACCTGGAAGTGAATGAACAAGCTTATTCAAGGTGTATGAACGCTCCACAAGGGTTTCTAGGAGGGTGTGTTCTTGGCCATATGCTGGATGTGCACACCTGAACACATTCAGGGGGGTGCGTTAGGTGACCCTGAGGGCGAGTGGCACGTGAGGACAAGGCAGCACTGTGAAGCGGTGGCATGGCTACAAGGGGAAGGCAGTGGCGTGGGGAAAGAGCAGGACTGCAGAGATGTGAGGGTGCTTTCTTGATGGCACGAAAGAGCCATTTGGCCAGGACTGCCCATTAGCTATGTACAGAGAGACCCTGGGAAAGAGAGAAGACCAAGTCCCGCCTGCCCCCAGAGGGCCCTGACCATTAGCTAATGCAGTAGTCCATCCCTTTCCCAGACAAATCATGAAACTAGGAGGAGCGGGAATAGGAGGAAGGGGTCACTAAGAGAAGCTGAAAAAGAGACACAAAAGAGCTAATCTGCCACTCTCCACCCCACCTCATGGGGCAGTCAGAGTTAGAGACAGAGGCCCAGAAAAACGGATCCAGCGTGGTAAAGAGGTACTCAGGAACCCATGCACACGTCCACGAAAATGACAAGAACCAGGGAAACAGTGAGGAGGGAGGCAAGGAAACAGGCTAGAGTGAAGGCCCCTACAAGCTTTCCACCCACCCCTTCCCCTTCCCGCCCCTTCCCCAGCTCACCACCGCGAGGGTCCGGCTGGGCGCCTCCATCCCGGCGCCCTTAGAGCCTGGCCCTGCTGGCCTAGGGGTGGCCCAAACTGCCCGTTCCCCCAGGGGCTCAGATTACAAACAGAGTTGCTACATGTGCAAACTGCTAGAGTATATTTAGCTCAGAGATGTGGCAAGGACTAGTGCCCCCCCTCCACTCCCCGCCACCTACTGGGGAGCTGAGCGGAGAGAGGGCTGGAGGTTGGGGTCTGACCCCTCTGGTGGGCACACACTGTCAGGGGGTTATTCTGTTATTCTCCCCAGCTCTGACCCTGGCCCAGTCACGCAACAGGAGGGATGAGGGAGAGGCTGAAGAAAGGACTTCCTGTCTGTGTGTTTAGGGGACACTGGGAAACAGAAGAATCAAAAAGAAGGGCCTCCCTCTAATATGGTGTGGATCTGCCTTGACTCCACCCTCTCTCTCCTGCCAGAAGGTTGACATTGGGAAGAGGAGGGCTTCTCCTCCCTATTGTCCTCTCCTCATATGCCCAGCCCCTGCATTCCTCTCTAATGTGCTCCTCTTCCTTGTCTGATCCCAAGTTCCTCTCGCCATTTTTGGGTACCAGGCTTTGTTGAGATGCTCCATTCCCATGGCAACCACCTGCCTCATCACTGCTTCTCCCAGAACCTGAGATGGCCTGGGGTTGAGTGCTGGAGTAGAGATGAGAATGACATCTTCCTCACTGTGCACTGAAGACTCCAGAGAGCTATTCTGTTATGCCCCTTCAGCCAGGGGTGCTGGGCTAAAGGTCTCTCAAACCATCTCCCTCCTGTCTCTACTCCACCTACCTCAAAACACCTTCTTTCTGCATATTAAACAATAGTCATATCTAGAGGTGAAGAGGGCGTTTTCCTGACCCATACCTAACCTGGGGTCCAGGAATTCAGATGTCCTAACTCCTTTTTGCTTAAGACCTGCCTCTACCCTCATGTTGTCACAGATTCTGGGGGAGAGCATGGAAGCAGACAGCCGGCAGGGGGAGTGGGTGACAGCCCCAAGCAAGCTAGGAGGCAGGCCAAGCTGTCCCTGAATGAGATGACGCAGGCAGGCAGGCAGGCAGGCAGGCAGGCAGGCAGGCAGGCAGGCAGGCAGGCAGGCAGCAAGCAAGCAAGCAAGCAGGGGTTGGTGCCTGGTGCTGGGGGAGGGTTTGGATGGGGGCGGAAGCTGAGGGAGAGATGCAGCTGACAGTGTCAGAGTGTCAGAGTGATGGGGTGGTTCCAGGCAGGTGACAAATGACATGGGGGAGGGTTCCTGGGGAAAGCCTCAGGCCCAGCTCACCAATGCTAGTTTCTACCAACCAGCCACCTCCCTCCTCTTTCCAGCCTCCCCATTACCTGGCGGACAAAGCTGTTGGATGTTGTATCGGAGGATGTGCTCCCGTCAGACCGTTTGAACCGCCCTTTCCTCTTGCTGTATTTGCCCTGGAGAAGCCAGGAATGGACAAGAGCAGAGTCAGAATGGACCTTTACCCCACTGTCATCCTATCAGGACCAGGGCTACAGCCAAGCCTTGGAAATTTCATTCCCTGATCTAAACAGCCCCCTCTCCATCTCACATGGTACAGGCCAAAGGGAGGGAGGGCCCAGACTACATCGGGTGGGGGACAGTGGAAGAGAGCCCCAGGAAACCCCCAAATCAAGCCAGAGGAGCTAGGAAGGGGGAGGCACTGAAAGCTGGAGGCTCATTAGGCAGCAAAGCTAATTAAGATGCTGGGCAGGCTGCAGAGGCCTGGGGGAAGGGAGAGGCTGCCTGCAGTGCTGGGGGGTGGAGAGAGCCAGGGAAAGTGCCCCTCCCTCTCCCCCTCAGATGGAGCTGAGCGTGCCAGTAGCACCCAGGGAGAGGAGGAATAGCCAACCCTGGGCCCGCTTTCCTTCTGCCCTGAGCCCAACTCTTGCCTTCATTTTTCACAAAGTGGGGAGAGGATTGGCAGCTCTCAACAACTGGAGACCCCAAACTAGATTTCTAGGAAGGAGGAAGGGGCCATGGAACTGCATTTGGAAAGTAAACATCTAAACTCAACTCCAACCCAGCACAATGCCAAGCATTTAGCTATGTCCATCATTCCCCACTAACTCCTCCTCACAATCACAGTGGTCACTCTGCTCCCCAAAGGGGCAAGAGATATCAAGCACCCACACTCTAAATCCCCAGAAGCTACTACCCAGGCCTTGTCCCCATGTTATCCACCAGATTGTGTCAATCTAGAGGTCCCTTGCCCAGCCCAAGATGAGCCCAGGACACAGTCCCACAGGTCCCTGCAGTAGGATGGCTCAGTCTCACTGGCTGGGTTCCTTCTTTGGGTGGAGTGGACACGGCCTGACCTCTCCGTGATGCATATTCAGGTATTTCCAGGCCATCTATAAAGGGGGCTTCTTGGCCCTTCCCAACTCACATCTACACACTGGCCCCAGGCCAGTCCAGTGTAGAAAAGTCCATCGAGAATTCAGGCCCTCCAAGGCCCTGCCCCTAGCTTCCATCCTAGAGTTTCTTGGCCAAAGAAGCTACATAAGCCAGGACAGGACTAGAGGCTCTGGCTCCTAGGCCTGAGTACAAGCAGGAGGATAGACAGATGGACAGAAGGGCACCTAGGAACCCTTTGAGAATCCTTCCCCCCCACTTCCCTCCTCTCAAACCAGAGAGACATATACCCAACCTCTGGGACAGAGGGTCCCCATGAACTTAAGAGGGCCCTCCAGTGAGCCCCAGACTCTCTTTCACAACACCACCACCTCCCCAGGCTGGGAAAAG
This sequence comes from Galemys pyrenaicus, assembly GCA_019455555.1. Taxonomy (NCBI): domain Eukaryota; kingdom Metazoa; phylum Chordata; class Mammalia; order Eulipotyphla; family Talpidae; genus Galemys; species Galemys pyrenaicus. The sequence goes on along the minus strand of JAGFMF010011723.1, from coordinate 1,390,555 downwards.
GGAGTGGCACCCAGAGGGACAAGGGACAGCTGAAAGGAAGGCCCCAGTCAGCTGCCTCCCAGACTACAAGGGGCCTGGGGTGAAGAAGAGAGGTATTTTTAGGTCTGACCTGACCCCCTACATGCCCACATTATGATGATGGTTACAGTTGCTCCAGGCTGGCCACAGCAAGAAAAGATTTAGTGCTATCCCAGCCTTAGGGTGTTGCTGGACTGGAGGACACGTCCCAGAAAAACCCCCTGGCACGACCATCCCAGACTCGGAGGTCACATCCACCACACCCAAGAACGTCCCTTCTGGAGAGCTACCCAGAGGAATCCAGGCAAGTGTGCATGGGGGTGGGGCGGCGGACCCCTCCCCCAGGTAACACCGTTTCTCCCCTCCAGGAGAGTAAGTTGGCATTCATCCAACTTTCCAAACTTCAAGGCTTGGTGGGGAGGGAGGGAGATGAGGGGGAAAGAGCAGCTGGTCCAATATAGGGTAGGGGTGGGACGGAGGTGGCTGGAACGTGGACTTGACCTGGAGCCGATCCCTCCCCGACCGCGGTCCCTTCCCCACCCTCGAGGGTCAGTGTCTGGCTCGGAAGGCCTGCTGGCACCGCCCTCTGACCATCGCCTCGGCCATGTCCCAGTGCCACCCCCGCCCCACCCACCCCCGCCCGGGGCCCCTGAACGTGCTCTGCGTCGCCCCTTTTGCTGGTTCTCTGCGCGCCCTCAACCCCCGGTTCTCCCGTCAGTACCTTCACTCTCAACCCACTGGAGCGGGTGCCCGAGCAGCAGAGACCCTGACGCGGGGGAGACGAGGAAGCGAGAGTGACAGGCGACCCGACCGCCCCCTCCCCGCTCCGCAGCACCGCAACCAACTCTGGGCCAAGCGCCCATTAATCACCAGCCGGCAGGGGTGTGGGGTGCTGCAGGCGCCCCTCTCCCCTAGGCTCCAGGCATATAGCTCCTTCCTCCCCGAGGCCCCTCGAGACGACCCCAAGACGGTCCGCGGGCGGCCCCCTTCCCTCCGGCCCGCCACCACTCCTCACCTGTGGGCTGGGGTCGAAGACCTCCATGGGGATCTCCTGGGAGGGTGGGTAAGAACCCCGGGACATGCTGGTCTTCTGGACCATGGAGAGGAGCGTCCCCTCAGGCCGCCGGCCCGGCCCAGCCGGGCGCCCTCAGCGCATGGGAGAGACCGTCGGAACCGAGAGCAGCGCAGCGCAGCCGGCACCCGGTCCAACCACCCGACCCGGCTTTCGGAGGCCCCTCGCTGCCTTCTTCCCTCCCTCCTCCGGCTCGCTCCTCTGCGGCCGACGCCTCCTCCGCCCCTGAAGACTCAGCATCTCCCCCGCCCCCTCCGTTCCCACCGCCCCTCCCTCCGCCCTCCGGCCCCGCCCCTCGCAGCCCCTCCGCGGGCTCCGCACAGACAATGGGAGGGCGGCTGCAGGAAGGCACGCCCCTCTCGGCTCTCCTAGGGGCCGGGCGCCGGCCTGCGACTGGCCTGGGACGAGGGCGGTGGGGGAGGGGCGGGGCGAGAATGGGGAGTAGAAGCAGCCCGGGACTGGGGTTGGGGGTGCAGTTTACCAGTGGATGCCAAGTGCTGATGGAAGTGAGCCGTGGATTGGCACAGCTGGCACTGCCTCTCTGCCTTCGTCCCAAACCGCTCATCTTAGTGGGTCTCCCTATTCCACTCCTGCTTGGGCCACCAGAACTTCCAGGACCCGGACACCCTGGGGCGCCTTTCTTCCCAGTGTGGGCCCATGCTGCCTTGAAACAGCAGAAAAGCCTCTCTCCCTCCAACCTGGTGTCGCCACCTGCCTGGAGGGAGAGGGTATCCAAAGGCAGTTCCAACAGAAACAGCAACAGGAAATACCAGGGAGTCCTTCTAACCTAGTCGCTAGTATCCCTCCAGACCTTTCAAAGGGCCAGGAGTTGGGTTGGGTCCCTATTCCTTGAATAAAGAGAGGAAAGTGGAAGAAACAGAGCAAAGAGAAGAAAAAAACGGCTAAAATCAGATCTAATGACCTTTGACCCAGATTTGTGCTCCTTTATCCTTGACTTGGGGGCAAATATCCAAAACCTGGACCCCACCATCATGAACTGCAGAGAGAAAAGGAGTAGAGGGTTCTGGTTAAAAGAACTTAGTGCCAATTTGACAAAGGCTCTCTGGTTGTGTGACCCTGAACAAATGACTCCACTTCTGTAAAGTGGAATTGCCTGTGCTATTTGTCACCCGGGGTTATTTGGGGAGATGAAGGAAAAAGAAGTTAACTAATGGGTTGCTGGAGTGTTTGAAGGAGCTGTAAGTTGCTGTGCAGGGGTCAGTCATGACAGGGGGCCTCCACCCCTTCCCTGCTTCACAGAGAGGAGAGAGAATTTAGAATTAAGATCTGCCCAGGTTCAGTGACTCTAAAATAATGCCAGCCTGCTGTATTCTGCCAGAGGGAACTCCTCATCCTGTATCTATAAGAAGTAGATGGCTAGTCCAGGTGGTTTGATGGGGCACCCTGGAGAAGAGTGAGGATGAAGCACATTAGCATCTCCATTCCATGAACTGATCCTTGGGTACAAGAGAGGTTGGCCTAACAAAGAATAAAAGTTTTTTGCAATCAGAAAAACCTGGGTTTTCAATCTCTGCTACCTCAGTCAATTGTAAACTGAGAATGTCATTAACTGCATTGTGAGAAAGTGCATACATGTGACTTTTTAATCTTCTGGACTCTAGCAGCAAGAGAGGTTCACACGGCTGAGATGGGATAATCAACAGGAGTCAATTAAGAAGTTGGAGCCAGAATTCAGATCTGGGTTGTTTTTTTTTAAAAAGATTTACTTATGGGGCCGCCCCGGTGGCGCAGTGGGTTAAGCAACACACACTATGAAGCAAACCACAGCCACTGCAGCACGAGTTCGATCCCTGCTGCCGGCCAGGGAGGGGACCCACATGGCGAGGCAGACCTCTCCTGCTGTGCCCGCTGCTCCCCTCAGCAGTGTACTTCCGTTGATCTGCCTGTTCTGCTCCCGCTCTCTCTGTGGTGAATCCTCTCACCCCCCCCCACACCTCTGGCCTGTACCCCAGTGCTTGTATGCATAAATAAATAAATCTTTAAAAAATAAATAAATAAAAAGATTTACTTATGTATGCATAAAAGAATTGAGGTACAGGCCAGAGGTGTAGGGCATGAGAGGATCCACCAGGGACAGGGTGGAGAGCAGAACAGGCAGATCTACTGAAAGACACTGCTGAGGGGAGCAGTGAGGCAGGAAAGGTCTGCTGTGCATGTGGGTCCCCTCTCTGGCTGAGAATCGGAACTTGTAAGTGGTTACAGTTAGCTTGATAGTGCTGAGACTTTAACCCCTGCACCACCAGAGAGGCCCAGATCTGGATTTCTTGGCCCCCAAATTACCTCCTTAGATTTTTTGCTTGGGATGGGGGGCTTCTAAAATAGGAGGAAATGGTCCACCACTATGTATTTTTTAACTTTTCACATTTATTCATCCAGTAATGCACTATTTCTCCAAGTGCCTAGTGTATGAAATTCCGCTTATCTGTCGACCAGTGTCAACTAAGTAAAAGACTTGTTCCCACTAACAAGGAGCTTGTCTTAATATCTCTCCTTGTAAGCTGCAAACCAAACAGCGAATCAGGCAATTTTCATAACTGGATTAAAGAAATAGTAGGATTAGGTACACTTTACAAAGGAAGGATCTAAGGACCTGTGTGGGGCCCCCCCACCAAATTTTTTGGTGATATAATCTGCACTCCCGGGGCTCCCAATCCACAGTGAAAGTTAAGATGTTGCTTTTGTTTGCTATCTGCCCTCATTATTCTATCTCACTTCACTCACTAATTTTTTTCTCTCGCTAATAAAACAGTCCTCCAGAGATTCCGAAACGCCGACAGGGAGTAGGCCGGCCATTCTACTCAAAGCGTCTTCATCCGCTTGCGCAATTCAGCGTGACTTCCGGCTTCCACTACCCACGTGATCAGGTACCTTTACTACGCATGCCTACTAGAAGGTCGGACTACACCATTTTGCCAAACCGAAGGGGTACATTTTCTAGCTTTTCAATTAAAAACCGGTTCTTAATATTAAGCTTCTATTATCTCGAGCTTTTAAACAGCGTATAAGTGATTTTAATGTGGGGGAAGGTAAAAGGACTAGAGGGTTATACGACCGAAAGCCGATCGGGGGATGGGCTCTCCCCATCACAGATAATGGGAGGAGCCCGGCCCGACGGATCTTTCCTTTCGGCGCTGCGGCCGCAGCCATGAGGTGAGGGCCCGCGGGTCTCCGATCTTATTCGACTGGGGCTGCTGAGGGGCTGCGGGACACGGTATCGCACCCCGGGGAGGGAAAGATAATACCGAAGCAGCCCTGATGCGGCCGGTCCCGGAGCTGGGAGTAGGCCGGAGCACACGAGGTCCCGGCTCGGCGGGCCTGGGAGTGGAGGGGCGTCTCGAGACTAGAAGGACGGGACCCGCGGCCCGCACGTGTCGAGGGCGGCCGATACACTCAGAGCACAGTCAGCGGCGCGGGCTAAGCCGTGGCCCGCGCAGTTTCGGGGCGCACCTGGAGCGAAGCCGATCTCTGCTTCCATGTGACGTAGGATGAGCCTCGAGAGCGACCTCCTAGCTCTGACGCCTTCCACCCAGTTGAGAGACATCTAGGGGTGGCCGATCGTCATTTATTATTGCTGTAACAACGTGAGGGAAAAGCCCAGAAAGCAGTAACTAGACTAGTAAATCAGGTCCACTCACCTCGAGATCGTCACTGTAACGATTATTTTTAGAGTTGAATACCAGAAAAGGCCATAAGTCCCTCTTTAATTTTCCAGTGGAGAAAACTGAGGCACAGAAAGCTAAGGGGTAGTTTTCGAACTAAGTGTATGTATATATATCCACTTTTCTGTGTGTTGTTTCACAACATTGGAAAACTGGACGGTAGGTTTTTGTGAAAATGCTTGTTTTTGCCCAGGAGTGGCTTCTACGCCTTAATAGTGTTTTCTGTTTGTTACAGTATGCTCAGGCTTCAGAAGAGGCTCGCCTCCAGTGTCCTCCGCTGTGGCAAAAAGAAGGTCTGGTTGGACCCAAATGAGACAAATGAAATCGCCAATGCCAACTCCCGTGAGTTTTGGGGGTTTATGTCCCTTCTCCCTCCTGCCTCTTCCCTCACCCTATCACATATCAGATGAAGTGTGTTGACACTTAGCAGATCAGGAAAACTCGTAGTCTGAGGGTCCTATAAAATGAAGAATCAGAAATAAAAGGAAAGGCCAAAAGTTCTTAATTGCTGGAATGACAGTGTAGAAGTGTATTGGGGTCACCTGTTACATTGCTAACTGTTAGAGTGGATATTTTGCTTTATAGCTGTGTAAAGGACTTAAGAATGGTAGGTTGTTGTCTTGGAAATGGAGATGGCCAAGGAAGTGGTGAAGGGGTCAAGAAATTCCGAGAGATTGGGGAGCAGTGGGCTGGCAAGACAGGAGGTCTGCTGTGCCATGTGGGTTAACTCCCTGGTGGGGGATCCAACTCTTGCTGCAGTGGCTGCTGATAGCTTCATAATGCTGAGACTTAACCTCTTGTGCCACCAGGGAGGCCTCTGTTCTAGTGACTAAGTAAGGTGCACCTGGGCGCAGAAGGTACAGGAGCCTGTTGAAAGTTTGTCATGCAAGAAATCTTTGTCATTATCAGGGAATTTCTTGGCTGTTTTGAATTGTGGCATTATAATGTATTTTTAAAAAAACTACTAATTTTGATGATCGCTAGCTAATAGGTAAGGCATTTAACTAACAACTCTGAAAGAGTAGGCTGTATCTACACACAATATTTTGATGGTTCTCCCAAGTACATTTTTCAGTATGCTGTAAAATGGCTAAATGTGGAAGTGTTTTTTAAAACACTGATGGAGATTTTCCAGTACTTCAACCATTTTTGAGGCACTGGGTCAGGAAAGTGAGCGATGCGTGTGATCCCTCCTGTTTGGACTCTTTGTGACTGGTGTTCTTGGGGCTAGACCCCAGCTGACTGACCAGGTATGTTGTACTTTCCCAGGTCAGCAGATACGGAAGCTGATCAAAGATGGGCTGATCATCCGGAAGCCTGTAACTGTCCATTCTCGGGCTAGATGCCGGAAAAACACCTTGGCTCGCCGGAAGGGCAGACATATGGGCATAGGTAAGTACATTGTTCCTAAAATACATCTAGGACTGAGCTGTAGTGGGGATCTTACTGTGCCATGCCCACCAGCCCGTCTTGTTTTATGGTATTTGATGTTTTCTCCTGTGTGCAGATCAGACCAATGGCACGTGTTGGAGTTAATGGATTCTTGGTTGGAGCAGGTCACATTTATGGAAGCTCGCTACTATGCCAAGGATGCTAATGGGTCCTTGAAAATGTTGTCCTATAAATATTTTCTAGAGTCAGGATGATTTTTAAGACCCCTTCCAGCCTATCATACTGGCTAGGTGCATACCTGCATTCTACATCAAGTGAATGAGAAATAATTGCCTTTTTGTGCTTTCTTTAAAATTGGGTAGGTGAAAAAAATTAGATATTTAGAATCATCAGTAAGATGGGAATGAGGCTACTTAAAATGAGAGAAAGCACTTGGTGTATGACCCAGTGAATTGGTGTTCTAGAACTTTGAGGGTATCATGACTGATGCCTTTGGTAGCTGACTTAAAACCTGGGTACACTGCAGTGGCCTAACACATCTTGCCCACAGGTAAGAGAAAGGGTACTGCCAATGCTCGAATGCCAGAGAAGGTGACCTGGATGAGGAGGATGAGGATTCTGCGTCGGCTGCTCAGAAGATACCGGGAATCTAAGAAGATTGATCGCCACATGTAAGCACACTGGCCTGGGGCCCACCAGCAAACATTTGCTGCATTGGTGATTTTTGGGGCACAGCTACCTCATTGGCCTTGGGGTGGGAACCACATGTCTTCAGCCTAAGAAAGGTCTTCCCTTTTTTCCCTTCCCGTTCCCATGTCCTTTTAGGATAGCCCAGGAATCAAACTTTTCTGCCCACCAAGCTATTTTGTCTAGAATCTGCACAAAAAGACTTAATTGGTGAAAGTAGTCTCTACAACAGTGAGAGAAAGGAACCTACATGCCTAATTAGACATCTTGTGTGGAGGACCAAAAGGAACCAACTTCAGATCCATTGCTGACTAGACCCTCTGCCCCTTGTACCCTGCAGGTATCACAGCCTGTACCTGAAAGTGAAGGGGAACGTGTTCAAAAATAAGCGGATTCTCATGGAACACATCCACAAGCTGAAGGCAGACAAGGCTCGCAAGAAGCTCTTGGCGTAAGTTTCTTTGGGAAACTGACCTTGGGGGCAGATTCTTCTTCTATCTTAATTGTAAATGTTCCTGGGGAAATTTAAAATATGATGATGCTTGCTTGATGTTGACATACCTGGTCCAGAATAAGTGTTGTGTCAGAGGTGAATTGTATGTCCCTCTGCATGTTGTATGCACACACCATCGCTGTTGTCTAGGTAGGGACTGTAGGTTTGTTGAAGTAGGCTTTTTTTTTTTTTTAATTTATATATTTAAGAGGTGTGGGGATGTGGTGAAAGGGTTCACCAGAGTCAGTGGGGAGAAGAGCAGGCAGATTGGGAAACACTGCTGAGGGGAGCAGCAGGTGACAGGAGAGGTCTGCTGCGCCATGTGGATTAGCATCCTGGCAGGGCAGTCGAACTCTTCATAGTGCTCCAACTTAAACCCTTGTGCCACCAGGGAGGCCCAGATGGCCCCAGTAACTCACACTACTCACTCTGATGAGGGTCAAAAGGAGAAATCTGGGATGTGCTTATCTTTCCAGCAACTCATTTCTTCAGCTCACCCTGACCGTCTTCTCTCTCCTTTTATTTACCCAGGGACCAAGCTGAGGCCCGCAGGTCTAAGACCAAGGAAGCTCGTAAACGCCGAGAGGAGCGGCTCCAGGCCAAGAAGGAGGAGATTATTAAGACTCTATCCAAGGAGGAAGAGACCAAGAAATAAAACTCCTACCTCTTGTCTGTACATAGCCACAGCAGTTGTGTCCATCAGTTCGGTAAAACTCAATAAAACAAGATGCTGGCTGCCTCTCTCTTCCCAAAGTTTCTGACTGCTGCTGGGTCTAAACTTCACAGGGCCAGAACTGGCCACATTGAGGGCTGGGATCTGGGTCTTTTCAGGCTCCCTGTTTCTTGGTTTCTGGTGTCTGCTCAGTTTGATGCCCCCTTCCATCCATGATGGATGGCCTTGTTATGCTTTGTTTTACCTTTTTATCAGGATGCTGGACAAACTTTGAAGGGAATAGCTTCTGCTCAACCATCTAAAATTCTGTGCTTAAAAAATACCTTTTACAACAGAGGTCTCAAATGTTGCTTGGGAACCAGTAGTGGTAATAGTCGAATTTTAAAAAGCAACAGAAAATACTGGGCTTGCACTTCTAAGTATGCTAAGATCCAAGGTTGAAATCTAGGATTCCACAACAGTAGGGGTTTTCAGTGCCACCAGTAGAGAAGTTACCACACAGGTACTTGAGCTCAGTACTACCTACATTGTCTTAAGTGGCCTACTGAAGTTTAAAAACCTGGCATTTTGAGCCACCCAGTTTCTAAACTTGATCGCCTCATTTTTTGAAAAGTGATTATTTTGGTTTATGTCCACACATGGGACACAAAAGATTTACAGGAATTTGAATAAAGGACCATATACAAAAACTTGTCAAGTCTGCTCTGTGAGCCAAGTTCTGTTGCATTGTGTGGGGTGGGTGGCTTGAGTGTCATGTCCAGGTGGAAGGGGACAGTCGAGGACTGGAGTATCAATTATGGAAGAGGTCTGCCTGGGGAGGGGAGGTTGGCTGGAAGGGCCACCTTTAGTACTGGGCTTAGCTACCACTAGTATGTTGGCTCATCCTGGTTCCCTCCTGCTTTCTACCTGTATCAGGAAGAACTGGTTTTGAGGTGAGAAAGAGGCCAGTCAGGTGTACTGAGCAATGTTCCCATCTGCACTTGTGTGGGAAAGGCAGGGTTAAATGACTTGGAGGGCAAGAGCAGGCAGGGAAGCCAGACTGGTGAGACATCTAGCCACCCTCCACCACACCCTTGTCCATCAGACTGGGCTAAGAGTCTGGTTTCTGCGGTTGCTGTCTGCTGAGCAGCCAGTGGGCATTTTATCCCGCATCCCTGCATCTAACCCTTTGCGGGAAACGAACCTGGAGGGAAAGGAAGGGTCTTGGTTAAGGTCCCAGCTTGGAGCATGGGCTACCTCCTTCCCAGACCTGGACCAGAAGGAAGGACAATAAGGTAACCCAAAGGTAACGCAGGGCTCCTGTGCCTACAGCACAGAAACTGGTTTCCACTGTGGACCAGAAGATGGTGCTGTTCTCTTGCGGGTGACTGCAGGTGTAGGAAGCAGCCGTGTGTGTGTGTGTGTGTGTGTGTGTGTGTGTGTGTGTGTGTGTGTGTGTGTGTGTGTGTGTGTGTGTGTGTGTGTGTGTGTGTGTGTGTGTGTGTGTGTGTGTGTGTGTGTGTGTGTGTGTGTGTGTGTGTGTGTGTGTGTGTGTGTGTGTGTGTGTGTGTGTGTGTGTGGTGGGGCATTATAGGGTTGTAGAAGCCTATCCTGCAAAGTGTTGGGCTTAGAACCCTACCCAGGCCTTGAAGAGGTAACCTTTTCCACCCTGGACTTCCAACTTCTTTTCAGGGCAGTGCCTGGGGAGTAACTGCTGGATCTCTTCCACACCCTAGAGTCTTGTGAAATTCTAATGAAAAGCTGTGTCCATTCTAAGCGCATACAACTGGACCCTTCATATAATGTTGCATGCCCTGTAAAGGGTCCATGGTCCCCAGGTAAACACTGGCTCAGCAAGTCCAATTCCTCATTTTCTTGACGAGGAACTGAAGCCCAGAGGGGCCGATGACTCCCCATGATCTCAGCATTGCTTGAGCCCAGCACCCGCCCTGCCGTTGATTCCTCCAGACGTGGGAGAGTGTGAGTCAGAGTGAGGTGCATGCGGCGGAGGCACTGAGCACAGCTGCTGCTGCAGGGCCGTGAGCCGGAAAAGGGGTGCAAGGTGCCTGGCCTCTTTCCCAGTGCTCTCTCTCAGACCAAGAGAGGCACCACCTAGATTGGTCCCCAAGGCATAGGGTCCCAAGGCTAAGAGAGAGTTAAACATGTTGCTGCCTTCCTTGTGCTCCTCAGTAGGAGCCCTCAGCCTGCGAGGGAGAGGGTAGGATAAGGGTGCAGAAAGCACAAGGGGCCAAGGGAGGGTTGCTAGCAAGATGAAGGCCACTCAGAGGGCCTCACTCTGTGCCCTTCCTTCCCCCTCCCTCTCTCCACCCCTCACCCCATCATTCCCCCCCTCACCCACCGCCCTCCCACATGCATCTCTCTGCCTTTTTAGACCACCTATCTCTAGCTCTCATCTTCCATAAGCCCAGATAACCTTCATCCCAAGTGGGGTCTGCTGGGCTAAGCTCAGACTGAGGTGGGGGGCCTGGAGAGCCCGTGGGGGTTCAGAGAGGAATGAGCCAAATGGTAAGTTGGCAGCTCCTGGACATCCTCTACCCAAGGCCAATGGTGTTGCAGGTCCATTCTCCCCCAGAGAGGCACAGAGAGGGCAGAGGCTAAGGGGGGGGGGGGCACCAGCTATTCCCAACCCCCAGGCTGTGAGCATACTGTCAGTGGTTCAACCACCCGAAAAAAAGCTGCTGTGCTCAGCAGCGTGGCAAATGGGCTGGGGAGAAGGCTGCAGTCCAGGCCAGCTGCTGGCTAGTGGCAGAAACAAGTAGGGTGTGCAGAAGGATTGGCTGCAAGGCTCCCTATCTCCAGCATGTGTGGGTGTGAGGCCTTGATCCCTAGGGCCCCAGGCCCAGCCTGTCAGGGTATTTGTTTGTCCCTGTTTCCATCTTGCTGGATTAAGGCCATGAGGGACCCAAGATGGGAGAGGAAAGAGTTGTGGAGAAGAGACATGATCAGTCGGTTAACTTGACTATTAACTCGCTGTGTGACCTTGAGCAAGTCACTGGCCTGTTCTCAGCCTCTGCTTGCCCATATAGAAGAGGCAAGGCTGGAGTGGTAATTTATATGTTGGCAGAGCCACCTGACATCTCTGGGCCTCAGTTTCCGTGGAAAGGGGGATACCGCCACCTTCCCCACTGGGTGATTGAAAGGATTAAATCAAACTAAGCTTTTGGCATGGTTCCAGGTACACAGGGGCAGCTGGTTTGTGTGAGTTCCCTGGCTGTGAGCGTCTGGACTGGGTTTGTGACCTTTTTTCTTCTCCCACCATCAAGGCACTAAGGAAGAGGATGACTCTTCTATCAACCCCCTCAAAGCTCTAGGGCCCTCTTGGGGTGAACAGGCCTCCCCACAAATTTCAGGGAGGGTGGCCCAGGGGTGGTCCCACCTGGCCTTCCATGCTTTTGGGGTGAGGGTCTGGTGTAGGGACCTCGGAGGGCAGGCCCGTCCCCTTGGCTTTCCGGCAACACCAGCATCGCCCTGGCACCCCCGCAGCAGCCCGCCTCTCCCTCCCTCTTTGCTCCCCTCTGTCTATAAATAGCACAGGACGTGCCTGTCGTGGTGATGACGCTGCCGGGCAGAGTGGGGGCTGGCGGGAGCGCTGCCGGAGCAGGTGGGCGGCAGGCACCGCTGCGGGAGGGGCCTGCCAGGCCGCCGCCTCCTTCGTGCTGGGTCCCAGATGACGGGCATGATTGAGTCATCGGGGTCCCACTGCCCGCGGCTGTCCCAGCTGCCAGCGTTTCTATCTGAACACGGGGGGGCTGCGGAGCAAGGCTGCTCTCGGGTAGGAACTGAGCCCCCCAGCCCGCCCCGCCCCGCGCACGGCGGGTCTCGGAGCGCGCCGCCGACGGACAACTGCGGCCTGCGGCGCAGAGGTGTGCGCCGCCCCTGCGGCCCCTGCGCAGCCCAGGTCTCAGGTGTGCCCGAACCGGAAAGCGACCACAGCCCCACCCTCTCTGCCTAACCGCCTCCTCCCCGCTCGTCTTTCTAGGCTCTGGCGCTCCCCTTCCCATTCTCTACACGTCCCACACCCCTCCCTCTGGTCTCAGGCTGCTCGGGAGAAGGGAGTGAGGGGCAGGGGCCCTCTGCATTGTCAGGGCAGCCCAGCACTCCTCCCAGAAACCCACGGATTATTTCACCGTCAGCCGTGTCCCATCTCAGTAGCTCCAGTGGTGCAACTCCTCCCCCTTCCCTTCCTCTATTCCAAGCAGATACACAAAACAGACAGGGCTGGGACAAGAAACATTTATTTGGGAGTCTGGGGGCTCCGCAAGGCCCCAGCAGACCCATCATGCAGCCTCATGTACAGTGGGCATTGGGCCCGCCCCTGGGACACTGCTGGGGGGCTCATGGCAGCAAACAGGGCTGTGTGACCTCTCCCTCTGCAGGGAGGAAAGGGGACCAGGCCGGTGGGCAGGAGATGTGTCACTCCCACCGCGTGAGAGGCTGTGACTGTGCCCAGGGTGGGGGTGGCATTGGCTGGCACGATCAAGGGCACAAGAGGAGGCTCTGAGCTTGGGGGAAGAGGGAGGATGGCACCAGAGAAAAGCAACCTGCAAGGGAGGAGTCCTCTTTGTCCACTGCACCCCACTCCAGGGTGCCTACCAGTTCCCTTTCCTGGGGACCCAACAGAATTTCCACTTTCATTTTCTGTCTCCCACTCCCTCTTCCTCCCGGGGTTCTCTCTGTGTCCAGGACAAGGCTGCTGATATAGCCAGAAAAGGGGTCTTTGCAACAGCAGCCCTACTCCCAGCAGAGCCCAGAGACGGGTGAGGAAGGGCCACCGCGAGGGCAGCCCAGAGGGCGGGACTGCTGGGGTGGGCCTGCCCTTCAAGCCAGGCCTGGGCAGGAACAGAGACACACGGGTTCCCCTGGCTCACGGGCTCTGGTACTGGGGGTTTTAGTCCTGACGGTGAGCAGTGTTTTGACCAAGCAGGGATCAGTGTTTTGTTCTCAGATGAGAACAAAGTCAGGCTGCTCTTGGGCATCCTTTTCCAGTGGACAAGCACAGGAGGTGGCTGCTCTGGAGTGACAGTTCTCTTGGAGGGGACCGTCTCTGAATGCCAGACCCTCCCTGACCTCTGCCCAGATTTCAAGTAATGGGAGAGATTCCCACAGAACTTTCCTGAGAATTGATGGATGACAGAGATGTTGGGACCAGGAGACAGATTTGGGGTCCTCCCGCAGCCCTGCGTCCCATTCCAACCCAGAATGGTGATGGTGGGACCCAGGAAGGCACGTTCTAAGTCCTCACTTGCAAAAGGGCACATACGCAGAGCCACGCAGAGACTGTGGGGAGAGGGAGGTGGCAGGCATGCAAAGGCAGTGCTGGCGTGGGGAGGCTCTCTGGAAGCAGCAGCAGGGAAGTTACCCAGGAATGCCCCCAGGGCTGGACTTGGCATGGCAACTGGACTGGGGGTACCTGGGCCCTGAGTGGACCTACCTGGAGCTTCCCCATTCCTTCCAACTTTCTCCTCCTCCCCCACCCCCAAGTCCCAGAGGAGCCACCCCTTCAGGGCACCCCACCCAAGAAACAAAACCTTCCTTAGTACAGAAGCCTCCCAAGCCATGGTGAGTGGCCCCCAGGAGAGAGCAGAGGGAAGTGTGTTCAGATGTCTGCTCCCCTCCCGGGGCCAGAAGCAAGGGCTGGGCATGGGCAGGAGTGGCATCTGGGTTCTCTTGACTCCTCTCATATCTCAGTCAGGGCATCAACTGGCACCAGGCCTCGCTTCTTGCCACTGCTGACGCGGATGAAACCGTCAGCGTCCTTACTCCTGCCCACACCTACACAGATCTGCGCAGGAGAGACATGGTGCTGAGGCCTGGCACGGCCTGCAGCCCTGGCCCCGATTCTGAGTCCATCCCACTGATGGGTCCCAGGGGCCCACCCAGAGGATGATGGGAGCAGTATCGGCTATGACTGGAGCCCTCGGCTGAGATGACGGGAGCAAAGCCCAGGAGGGTGTATAGTATAGTAGCGAGACCAGGACATCGGCAGGTACCGAGCAGCATTTCAGACTGACCTCCTGGATCAGCCAGCTAACGCTCAGGCCCCACTCCCATTTCACAGAGCAGGTAACAACGCAAAAGGACTTGCTTACATTTATACAAGTCCGAGGCGGAGCCGGCATTCAAACCCAAGCCTCTGGCCTCCAAACCCAGTGCTCTTCCCTTCTCCTAAGCAGTCCCTGCCAATGTTGGCCACCAACTCCAACTCCTCAGCTGAGGAGGGCAGGAGGGCCTGCAGCCCCACTGCTTCTGACCTGCTTTCCCTCCTGCATCTTCCTGGGGGGGTCCTCATCTCTCTGGGCCACCTCTTATCCACACCCCCCTCTCTGGGCACTGCAAGGCCCCGGCACTCACCTGGTTCTCCTTGAGGTTCATGTAGCCCTGTTCCTTGTTTCCAGAAAAGGGCTGGCAGCAGCGCCAAACATTTTCACCTGGTCTCACCCGCTGCACAAAATTGGCTGGGAAAAAGCCAACCCGGTCGCCAATCTTGCCCTGGAGATGAGGCTGGCAGTGAGCACCGGTGCCTCCCCACCCCGCCACTTTCTCTAAACCAAATTCCCACTGAGCTGAGGCCAACCTCCTCCAGAGCCCGGGGCTTTCTGTACCCCAGGCCCCAGTCTGGCGACTCCCAGGCTGGGAGGGCAGGGGGGAAGCAGAGGGACTGGCGCGGGGCAGGGCGCAGCAAACTGAGGGCCAGGCTCTGGGGCTTCCTTAGGGTGGTGGCGGGAGGAGTGCCTACCAGGGTCCTTCCCCACCCTGCCCAGTCACCTTCCACCAGTCCTCATTGGAGTCATCCACCAGCATGATCCGGTCTCCAGGCCTGGGGAGGAGACAGCCTGTGGCGCACGTGTGCAGGAGGAACCTGCCCTTCCCAGATAGTTCCGGGCACCAGCACCCCTGCGTGCCCCCCTCAGGCACAGCGGACACTCCCAGGAAGGGGACAGGAGACATAACAGGTCTTGGCCTCCAGGCAGCTCTGGCTCCTCTCTGGGCTCAGCAGCTTCAAGTGTGCCAGAAAGTTCCTGAAGCGCCCCCTCCCACTCACGTTCACAGGTGTGGCAGGGGGGCCCTGAGGTTGGAGCCAGGTGGCTGCCCAGTGGGGCGGCTCCTCAGAGGGGACTTACTGCAGGGCTAGGTCATTGTTCTCCTGGGGCAGAAACTTGTAGAGCGCAACGTACGAGTACATGGGCCCCACGTCCTTCCGTAGGAGGGCCCGGGATGGCTGTGGAAAAGCTCTGGGTCGGTGATGAGGAAAGTACCCCACTCCCTGCCCCACGATCCACCTTCTTGACCCAGCCAGCCTGGGGGCCTGGGAGGTGGGGAACAATGGGTCCGGGGTCAGTGACAGGCAGGTAAGATCCTGCAACTTGCTGTGTCCACCCGAGGGGGATGGGGCCAAGGATGGAGGGGAGACATGTCCTTCTGCCTGCTGTACCCTGGAACTGCCCACCCTTGGGGGAGCAGCTGTGGGTGCAATAGGTGGTAGGAGACAGAAACTTTTACCCCTGTGTCTCTACACCCTGGCGTTGTCCAGCCCTGTGGCCTGAGGACAAACGATGGGGATGGGGCAGACATGCCCCCACTGACCATGCGCTCACCCAGCTATGACCAGTGACAGTGAGCGCCAGTCCACTCCCCGCCGCCTGCCAGCACTGGCGTCAACAGAGCCTCACCTGCTGTCCAGGGCTCTTGTCCTCTGGTCCTGACCCTTCGCTCTCAGCTGGGGCTGTGAACACTGGAGAGACAAGGGTGGGGGGCTGCGTATGAGGCAGAGGGAGCACCCACACTGTGTTCCATCCCTGCCCTTGAGCCCCACGCACCACTGTCGCAGGCGCCCTCCTCTGAGCTGCGGATGCTGCCTTCCCCATCCTCAGTCAGCTCATCCCTCTCACTCTGGGGACAGAGAAGGGCGGGTTCAGCCTCCGGACTCCTGCCCTCAGCGCTGCCCACCCCGAGGTTCCCCTTGGGTGCCAGCCATACCAGGCTTCTTGTGGGAGACTCCGAGGTGCTGCTGAAGCTGGAGCGATTCATCAGGGCCAGGGAGGTGCCATAGCGCAGGGTCTCATAGACGGGGTCCACTTTCCCGCTGGCCCCTGCTGACAATCCACCCTCAAGGCCGGCACCCAGCTGCCAGTCCAGGATACCCGGCCCTGGCTGTCCTACCGAACTCCCCGTCTCTCCCTTGCCTGACCTCCCAGGTCTCCCCATCACAGTGAGGAGCTGTGCCCATCCCTGCTGCCCACGCACAAGCTCAGAGCAAGCCTGAGTCCTCTCCTCACCTCCCCATGCTCCATCACTATCACACCTGCAAGCATCCTACTCAGAAGTCTGCCCACTTCTGGCCATCTCCACTGCTCTCAGCAGGGTCCAAGCTACCAAACTCTCTTAGCAACTGTCACGGCCTCCCAACTAGCTTCCCTGCTTCCACCCCAGACCCTCCAACCCACACGGCAGGCAGCATGCTCTTGGAAAAACACAAAAATTGCCCATTGGGTCCAAGTCATCCTTAGAAAAATTAAAGAACAATTCTACTTTGGATCCCAAGACCTTGCACCCATGTCCCCTTGCTCCCCTTGCACCCTCACTCCTTTGGCTCCAGTGCCTTGTCCTTCCTGCCCCCCTTCCTGTCTTGGGCCACCCTGCGCCTGCCCTGCCCTCCCCTGACTAATGCCTCTTCCTTCAGGCACCGGGAGCCCCGCTGACTCTGCAGATGAGGACAGCACCTGCTGTAGACGTTCTTGAGTCCCGCTCTTTGTTTGAGGCATTCCCCCAAGTGATGATTCACTGGTAACTTGTGCTATTATCCATTTCACATCTACTTCCCTTACTAGACTACGAACTGCACCAGTAGTTCTCCCATGTTTAGCAGTGTCTGTGCTTAGTGGGTGCTCAGGAAAGAGTCTGAATGAATGAAAAACAAACTGTGCATCGGGCAGGAGCATCCAGGAGAGGTGGGAGCTCAGGTTCCATCCAAGGACTGTGTGGGTTTCCCATCACATCACAGTGGGGTCAGGGCAACGGGCGGGCATGGGGAACACTCACCGGTGGGTGGAGACTCTTTGCTTGTGGCGCAGGCTGGTGGCGGCTCATGCACCAGAAGCGGGGAGCTGAAGTTGCGGCGGAAGGAGGTGGCCTATGCAGAGATGGGCAGAGAGAGGGTGTGGGCAGGTCACAGCCTACTGAGAGCTTGGTCTTCCCACAGCCCAAGGACCTCCCACAGGGGGAACCAGCCTTGAGGGGCACTCCCCACACGCCAGTCTGGGGCACTGAGCCACGGTTTTGGAGTGGTCCCCACTCACCGTCTTGCCCGGGCACTGCTGATGAGAGATCTCCTCAGAGCACCAGAGGTGGACGCTGACTTTGCATGTCTTGCACCGCAAGCCCTGCTTGGAGTTTCCTGGGAGGATTTGGTGCAGTGAGAGAGGTTGGTCAAGAGAGGAGACATCCATGGGTAAGGAGCAAAGGAGGCAGGCAGAGATGTGGGAGAGAACAGGGGTTTGGGCATCGCAGCCAACCTTGGGGAGCTGGTCCCGACCCCTCCTGTAGCTGACCCTGAAGGCTGAGTTGTTAGTAAACACAGCAAACCCTGGCCCTCCCCGCCCACCCCAGGGCTGCGCACTTGTCCGCCAGGGTGCGGGGCACAGTTGGACCAGAGGCCCCAGGTAGCAAGAGCCCGGCACTAAGCAGGTGCACGGGTCCTCTCCCCACGTGGTCCGTGGACCCCGCCCCCACGGGCCTGCCTTGGGGCCCAGGCACCTACCCACAATGAGCTGGCGGCACAGCTCACAGGGGCTAGCTCTCTTGAAGATGTGTTCCTGGAAGCTGTGCAGCCTCACTGGTTTGAGTGGTGCCAGGGGGCGTGGGGTCGGGCAGGGGGAGGGGGCTGGGGTGGGCAGACGGCTGTCTGTGGATGCTGGTGGTGGGGAGGGAGGCGGCAGTGGGGTTGGGGGCGTCAGCAGCACCTCGGTGGGGCACTTGAGCTCAGAGCCCGAGCGCAGGAAGAAGTTCTCCACACTCTTACTTCGGAGGATGGTCTTGAGGGAAAGCGAACGCTTGAACCGCTGGAGCTGTGAGAGGAAGAGGGGTGACAGGGCCTCACCAGGGCACTGTCCCCTCTGCCATATCTCCGAGGTCAGAGGCATGTGGGGGCTGGGGTCAGAGGTGAAATGAAGTACTGAGAGGGAGGATACCAAGTTCCAAAGAGTGGGTCACAATCCCAGACACCTAGAGGAGCCAGGCAGGTAACTTCTGTGAGAGAAGTTCTGGCTGGACGAACAGACACACAGTTAGGAGTGGTGGGGACTGTGGCAAAATGGACAGCCAGGAAGCAACTACCGCTGGTGTCCTCTAGCCAACTGAGGTTCCTTCATATGGCCAGTCCACTGCTGCCAGGTTTTCTAATTTTTCAAAAGAAATCTAGAACTTTATGTGAAATTGAATAAAAATAAATTCAATTTTTAAAAAAAACATATCTACCTAATATCATATGTTCACTTGAATCTAGGACTTAGAAAAATGTGGGCTCTCTTGTTTTTAAAAAAGTTTATTTGTTTTTGTGTAGAAGAGTTGGGGTATAGCCCAGAGGTGTGGGGAGTGAGAGGATTCACCAGAGACAGAGTTGGGAGCAGAACAGGCAGATCTACTGAAATAGACTGCTGAGGGGAGCAGCAGGCAAGACCGGGGAGGTCTGCTGTGCCACATGGGTCAGCTCCCTGGCCCAGGCTATAGCGGTGACAGCACTGAGACTTAACCCCAAGCCACCAGGGAGGTCCCAAATTCAAAATGTTTTAGTTCCTTTTTACTTTGAGGAAACAGTAGTATTCTATTTTTCCTGTTCCTTGTTTTTTTCACCAACAATAAATTTTGGAAATTAATCCATATCAAATACATAGTCTCGTCATTCTTTTTAATGGCTACACAAGATTTCTTTGTATGGATGTACCATTTTTGGGGGGCCACACAAAACATTCAGGGCCTCCAGTTTTCCATGTATGATTTTGAACAGGATGGGAGTGGGGTGCGGTCATCTAGGACCTTCACCCTCAGGGATGAGCCTCTCTCCCAAACACTTCTCCAGCCCATTTCTTACAATCACCTTGTCACCTGCCCAGTCTTGTCCTCCTTCTGGACCCAACACACCCCTTCTGGTTCAGAGACACAGCCCCCTACATCGGTTTGTTCACTCCCATCTGCCCTCCATACAGCTGCTAGGGAGGTGACCTCTGACCCTGCTAAAACACTTCATGGCTCCTTAGGACACAGCCACAGCTCTTGCCCTGGCTGAGACTACCTCTCAGCCGAACCACACCAGCAGCCAGATATGAGGATTCCCGAACTACCTGTGTTTTGTACCTCAGAGCTTCTGATGGTGTGTCCCCTTCTCTGCTTCACCCAGTGGACACCCTCTATGCATCAGGGATTCCAGTGACCCTTCCTCCTGCCGGAAGCTCCCTTGTGCTGGAATTCTATCTAGTGGAGCCACTCCCTCTGCTGGGGCCTGCTGCACCTATACCGCCACCTTTTTAGCTCCCGTCAGGTGCCTGTTATCATGGCTCACCCCCAGAGGAGACCGTGAACCCCTTGAGGTGGCTTCAAGCCCACCCATGGGAGTCTCCACACACTGTAACTGCTCAGCCAAGGTCTGTTGAACAGATGATGAGCGAGTGGCCAGAATCCTAAATGGAGCCCATGTTCTGGAGCTCAGGGTCAATTCTACAGGGTCACACCCTCATGGAATCTGCCCAGAGAGTTCTGGGACCCTCTCTACTTTGCCCCTCTCCTCTCCCACTGAGAGCCTCCTTCCTTCTGCCCACTACTTTCCACCAGGGCTAGAAAAAAAGAGGATCAGCGGGCTGGCTTCAGGCAGGGAGACTTGGCCTGGGTTCTCAGCTGGCACACCAGGTGGTTTGTGTTCCGTGGCTGGCAGCCTGGCGCTCTGTGCCAAGGGGATGGAAGTGGTGGCCCCTCCGGCCCCAGGGAATTCAGCAAAGAGCCAGAAGGAGGGAGAAGCAGAGAGGGGCTGTTTGGGCACAGGGTAGGCCCTGATGTGCCAGCAGGGAGGCCAGGCCCTGGGGGTGTCTGGCAGACTGGGTTGCCTAGTTCTTTCCAAATGCAGCTTCCTGGACAGCATTGTGGGCTTCTTTGTGTACATATGAGAAGTAGGGGCCCAGATGCCTGGGAGTTGGGGCAGAGGTGGAGGCCAGAGGGATGATTAGTTGGAACACAAGTGGCTCTGGGAACTCTGATGGACCCAGCGACTCAGGGCAGAGAGCACATAAAGTCTTTGGTAGGGCGAGCTGGTGAAGGGACAAGACGAATCCTACTGCCTGAAGTCAGTTTATTTCCTCTCTTTCTAAGCCTCAGTTTCCCCACAACCAAGAGAAAGGAGGCAGACTCTCTAAACAATGCAAGGCTGAGTTCAAAACCCAAAAACATAAGCTCAGAGCTACAGCAAGGGGCGGCCCTTGCCAGAGTACTAGAATGGAGCTGCTGTGAGCTAGCGTGATCAGCATCTCATCATCCGGGTGCTGTCCGAGGTGGTGACTGTTACTCTCCCACTTTTCAGATGACAAACTGAGTCTCATGGGGGTTAAGCCACTTACTGACCACAAGTCCTCAGCTGGTAAGTGGCAGAGCCAAGACCTGAGCCAGTGGCTCTGACTACTGAACGCAAATAACCAAGAGCAACTTGCTGCCCTGGGCCTGCCTTGGCTCTCAGCTGTGTCCTGGGCCTGTCCAGCAGGTCAGTCACACAAATTAGGGCTAGGAGGGATATAAAGACTGAACACCTAGAGTAGCCCCCACCCCACGCCACCCCAGGCATGCCTTGATCACATGCCCTAGGCCTGGCTGCTCACTCTGTGGGTCACCTCCTGTGACTGGAAGCACACCCTCCCTGGAACAGTCACTCCATCTTTGAGCAGCTGCACAAGATGGAAAGAGCTTCTTTATATAGAGCTAAAACCTCCTTCCCTGTGATTTCTGCCTGTCGGTCCTTGTCCCTCTCTTGGCACAAGAAAAAGTGACTCCTTACACACATCAGTCCTTCAAATATTTGAAGCAATCAATCATGTCACTCCCAACCCCCCAGGCTGTTATTTCCATAATTCTCACAGGGTGAGATTTCAAACCTCCCTACTCTCCAGACTGTGCCCTTTCTGGGTCCCCCCTGGCCTCAGTGCCAGAGGCACTAAAGGCCTCTGGAACAGAATGTTCCCCAGCACCAAGGCAGCCCCAACTCTGCTCACCATGAGCCCCAGATCCCAGGAGGAATAGGAAGGAATCACATGCCATGTGGGGTGACTGGCAGATGTCAAGGGCGATGGCTGGGGGCACTTTTTAAATAACTCCATGCTTGCCCATTCTGGAGACATTTGGCATGACTACCCATTTAGGCTCAGCCTGGCCAGGTATTCCCCTCCCTAAGACTCCTCATTCCCGGAGAGAACCTATCCCCAGCTGTCTTTTTGGTGCCCCTACCATTCCTGGACCCATTCCCTGGCATGGGGAGAAGTTGCCATGTGCCCTGGCAAGCTGGCCCACCTGGATCCTAGTCCCTCCTAATGTAGCAGGAGCTTGTCTGGCTTCAGGCCTGGACCACCAGCCGTTTCTTCTGAACCCCTCCCAGAGACAGGGCCTGGCCCATGGGCCCTCCCACCTGCATCCCACATCCTGGATGCCCCTTCTTTCCTCAGTTTCCCTCAGTGCCTGCTAGTTCCTGAAAGGGCACAAGCCAGTTGCGGTTGTGGCACATGCCCAGGGCCGCAGCTGCTCTTGGTCACTTGTGGCCATGGCAGAGCTGGCATGGCAGGGTCTTCCCAAGGATGGCACCAAAGGGAGTAATAGAAGATGAGGTAGGTATGGTGGGGTGGGATGGGGACCCTAGATGGCAATGTGAGAAGGGTCACTGAGTAGCTTGGGTGCACGGGTTGAGACCCAACCTTAGGGTGGTGGGCAGGAGGTTGCCAAGAAATGTTTAGGGGTCCCAAATGCTGATGGATAAGCCTGGAATATTGGCTCCACCATGTGATGGGTACAACCCCTTTTTGTTGTACTTGCCTCAAGATGGGTGGGCAGTAAGCACTACCCCCCTCTGCCCCTGCCCCTACACTCTGGGGTCTGGAGACAGACTTCTTTGGGACAGGATGAGGTGGGGGATGAAAGGAAACTGGCAAGGGCTCTGAATTCTCTGTGCATCTCTGCCTTTCCCTGTGCTGCCCCTCCCAGACCCACAGTCCAGCCTGTGTGGTTATTCCTGACCGAGTCCTTTACAAGGCTGGGGCATGGGGAGGGGTGCAAGGGGACAGGGTTCCAACTGGCTTGGCACAGAGCACCCTGGTAAGGTATATATCCCGCCCCCCTGCGTCTTGGACCTCCCGGGCTTAGACCCAAGGGGATGGCATTGGAGGGTCCTTGGGCTGGGAAGAGGAAGAGACACAGACAAGCAATGTCCTGACCTCCCCCTCCCCACACAGCTGAGCTGGCAGCCTGCTACTTTGCTGAGGCAGCAGTGCCCAGAGCTCCTCCCGCACTCCTGCCTGCTTTTGGAGCGCTCTTAAGGAGGGGAACCAGCAGCCAGATCTGGTATAGGAAGCAGGGCAGGACCTGGGAGACCCCCAAGTCCTTGGGAAGCAAGCCAGGGGGTTTGTATATCTGTCTAGGGTGACTAGAAGGCAACCGAGAAGGTCAGAGGCACTGGAACTCTGCTTGAAAGAAGCTGTCACGAAGACTCCAAGAAATATCCTCCCAACCAAACCATTCCTTCCTTTCCCAGAAGAGTCCTGGCTCTCTGAGGGGGCGGTAACTCTGTAGCCCGGAGGCCAGAGTGTCATCTCAGAAGGGGGCAGCAGAAGGTCAAGTGTGATCCATTGAATCCCTCAGGTGTAGAGATGGGGCGCCAGTAGGGGTGCCTCAGTCAACCCCACCCTGGTCCTCCTCACCTGCCCCTGGTTGCTCCCAGATGACCTTGACCTTGAATTAATCTCATATCCTGGGGCCGAGGGGGTGGTCAAGATGGAGTGAGGATGAAGAAGGGCATAGGAAAGAGCTACAGAGGAGCAAGTGATACGAGAGGACAGAGACCCCACCCAATTCTGGTTCTCACCGCCCACCCCCCACCCTCCCCTCCACCCCCATCTGGATAACAGGAGCAGGGTGGAAACAAAATACAAGGGTAGAAGGGAGCAAGAAAAAGATCTTGGCCTGGAGTCTGGGGAGGAGGCAGGGACAACCGTTAACACAGCCCCTCTTGCCCCAGCCCCAGGCCCTTTCAGTTTGCCTCGCGAAAAACTTGCGGGTCAGTCCTGAGCACCTAGAACTTGGGAAGGGAGCAGACAAATTAGAGGCGGTGGGTAGGCTGAATGTGAGCGGTGGCCTCCCCTCACCCCATCCAGCGCCTGGAGTCTGGGCTCCGCCTGCCTTCACAGGGGAATAATTTATTCATTGTGACTCCCGCCGGAGTAACAATCATACATAATTAGGGTTAATTATGACATTCATTAATGACGATGGCTTCTGTTGGTTTTACCCTGTCCCTCCCACCCCTCACCTCGCGCTCTGTCCCGCTCCCGGGGCGGGGGGTGGGGCTCCCTGTCTTTCAGCTACCGAGCCGCAACAACAGTCCGCTGCCGGGGATGGACCGCGCTGCCGCAGCCCCCAGAGCGAACTCAAAAGCTGCGCACCCCGGGCCGCGGCCTCGCGTCCCGGAGCCTAACCCGGTTGGGAGGCGGGGGAATGCAGGACTGCGGCGGGTCCGAGAGACAGCGGGAGATTCAGAGATAAACACTTAGAGGCGCCGAGAATCGGGGAGAGACGCACACAGAGAGACATCAAGACAGAGACAAACAGGTTGTAGAGACACATTCGTAGAGACACAGGCGAGGAGCTCGAGACGCAGACCTGGCGGACGCGGGAGGGGTGCGAGCGGCACGCACACATGGCGCGTACACCGACCCACACCCGCTACACACCGCTACACGCTCCCTCCGCCTAGGCTGCGCCGATTCCCTCCAACAAAGCCGGGTTACAACCTCCCGGGAGGGTCGGGTGGCGCGTCCGCTCGTCACGCGCTGTAGGGCGTGTCGTGCTT
Source organism: Galemys pyrenaicus (assembly GCA_019455555.1). NCBI lineage: Eukaryota > Metazoa > Chordata > Mammalia > Eulipotyphla > Talpidae > Galemys > Galemys pyrenaicus. The sequence continues at coordinate 1,366,456 of JAGFMF010011723.1, read as the reverse complement.
GTGCGATGGGGGCTCCTCGTGGCCCCTCGTGACGAACTCACTGCCCCCCGGGCCGCCGCACGGAACCTTAGGGGTCACGTGGATCCTGCTACCCTGACCCCAGGGCACCCGAGCCCACAGTGGCCACCGCGTCAGGAGGAGGGCCCCAGGGTCAGGGGCGCATCGCACCGAGGTCCCCTGTTACCTTATCGCCCCCGAGTTACCTTGGTTTCCTGGAGGGCAGAGACGGTCTCCGGGGGACTGTGGGTGGCCGCGTCATCCGGTTCGTTCTCCTTCTCGCTCATTTCGGTCATGGTTAGGGGAGAGGGTGAGAGAGGGTGCCGAGACCCGACGGCTGGCCCGCTGGGGGAAGGCTGTGGTGACCCGCGTTTCTCCGGGACCCTGAAACCCTTCTCCAGAGACTGCCCCCGAATGAATCCCAGCAGACCCTCCCCAAGCAAAGCAACCCCCCTCTCCTGGACACGGGTGGAGAAAAGTTCCGGGATTGGCCGGTGAGGGGAAGGTAATCACACCAAGCCGCGCGAGCGGGACGACCCCGGGAGTGAGAACCGAGGGTCTGCAGAAGATGCTGCTCGCAGCGAGGGGAGGAGGGAAGTGGGGACGCGAGGATGAGCCGAGGGAGGGAGCGCCGGGGCTGTCGGTGTCCGGCGGCCGGCTCCACCGCCCTTTGCGCCCGCCCCCCATCCTCCTCCCCCTCCCCCCCGCCGGCCCCAGCCGGGCACCCGGCAGCCCCTCCGCCCAGTCCTCGCCTCCCAACTTTGATTTAGGAGGTCGCTTGGTCCCTCCCCCTCCGCTCCGCGGCTCCCCCGCGCCGCTATGCAAATGAGTCTCTCAGCTATTGGTTGCTGCGACGGTCGAGAGGGCGAACTGGGCGGAGCCTGCGGGGGGGCTCGCCAAAATGGGGAGGGGCGTAGAGCTTAGTGAAGTGGGGCGTCTACAGTTTTACACCAAAAACCTCACCATTCCGGGTGGGGGCTAAGAAGCTTGAGGGAGAGGCTCTGGATATCGTTTTAGAGTCTAAAGGGGGTTGGGGGAACAGAAATAGCTTGACCTACAGAAGTGTAGTTGAGATTGAGATCGAAGTTAGGACTTACAGATAAAGAATGAAGATGCCCAACAGTTCATGGAGAAAAAATGGGGAGATTTGTGCCTCATTAACTGAATGTCTCTTTGCCCCGGAGATACTCTCTCCACACATCCTTGGACTGTGGGATAAGGGTTTCCTCAAGCAGAGAAGGAATAACTTATCATGTGTCAAAGGCCAAACCTGACAATTCCTCATTTGTGGATGGAAAGTACGATCATATACTGCTGTCTGGACTTCAGCAGAAAAGGAGACTCAGTCCCCACATCTGAGGTTCCCTTTCCCTGACACCACCTCCTAAAGACCCTACCACAAGTGCTCAGGGGATGGGGAGAGGGAGAGGGGACCCTCTAAGGTTTCCTCTTGTCCACCTGCTCTAAAGGTGCATATTGCTTACCTGCTCTTCCCGAAGTCCCCCTCCCTCACCTCCAGTCCTCATTTTTCCTACTTCAGGCCCTGACCAAAAGGTGTAACTCCATATCTCGGTCTATCCAAGGAAGGAGAGGTAGGTTAGGGGTTGAAAGAATGCTTTCCTGGGCATGAGTGGAGAGCCTTCTGGGTGTAAATTTCCCTGTTCAGAGGTTCCTCCATTGTGATTGATGAGATGGGAGGGTGTGGCACTCAAGAACGCTCTCATGCCTTTATGCCATCCTTGGAGGACAGGGGCTGAGCATTGTGCCCTCCTGCCCATGCCCAGAGCCATTCAGGCAGTCTCTGCCTCCCGAGGATGAGCTCACCCTTGGAGCACTGCTCAGGTTACTGTGTCCAGGAATAGAGATTTATTTGCCAGTGGCAGAAGTAGGACAAGGGCAGACGTGAGTGTTTGTGGTTGTGGGGGCTTGGTCATCTCCCCTCCAGATCAAACCACTGCAACCATGGACTCTCTGACTGCTAGCTTTCCTGAAAGGAGCTTCAATAGAACCTGGTATCAACCCTCAAACCCAATTCTCCAAAGGCCCATTCATTGTCAGCCATTCATTGCCATTCTGAGGGCTACTTTCCTCCTGCCCAATCAGCGTGCCCCTCTTCCACCCCACCCCTAGGGCAACTCAGACTAAGGGATGCTTGGCACACAAGAGGCTTCTGTGTTTGAAGACTCCTTGAGGGGGCACCCCTGTTTTCCCCCAAAGAGCAGGGGCTCTCGGTTCACCTCTAACTGTGTGACCTTGGGCAGGCAACTAAAGCTTCTGGAGTCTTGGACTCTTCCTCAGCAAAATGGAGATTCATCTCACTGTGAGGAAAATGAATGAGGTAGTGCAGCTTGTCATTTAGTCTAGGGAAAACAAGCAGAGAAAGTTCATCTTCCTCTTTCCCTCCTTTCTTCAGAGAGATTTATCCCTTCCCAGTGTTTTCCCTGAGGCAGAAAGAAGAAAGAGATTCCCTCCCTCACTTCCCTCTACTGTTGAAGCCTGTTATTCTGTGGGGGCCAGTAGGAGATTCTGACAAGACACATGGAAGAATTCCCAGGGGAATCAGGGGTGCCTGGTGCCCAAGGTAAGTCAGGGAAATTGGTGGACCCTGGGCCCACATGACCTCAAATCAGAAGCTGAGCTGAAGGCAGCTGTGAGGAGTTGGGGGCTGGATCCCATGACCTCTGGATGTCCTCTCTGGCCTGCAGTCTTTGTGTTTCCAGCATCTTTCACCAACTAAGTCTGAGTCATTTCTCTCGGCGTGGACAACTCCCACTGCAGTGGCTCAGGAGCAGGGCAGGAGCAGGCTGGCTAGCTTCTCCTGGAGCAGGAGAACATTGTCCCATCCCAGATTCAGAGGGCAGAAGTGATAGGTGGGCAGAGCCAGGGCCACAGCAGGGTTAGTGGCCATCACGCCCACCCACAGGCTCTGACAAGGCAGAACTGGGTGGATGCTAATGGGTGCTGGGCCTGCAGGGTGGCAGGGTGCAGAGGGATGGACCAAATGACTTCAAATCTGCATGTGACACAATGCCCAGCGTATGGACAGAACCTGGTCTTCATCTTGGCCTGCCTTTCGCTTCCTGTCTGTGACCCTGTGCAGAGGACTGTCCATCTCTGGAGGGACTTTGCTTCATTCTTTTTATTTATTTACTTTTTTAAGATGTATTTATTTATGCACACAAAGAGCTGGGGTACAAGCCAGAGGTGTAGGGGGTGAGAGGATTCACCAGAGACAGAGTGGGGAGCAGAACAGGCAGATAGACTGAAATACACTGCTGAGGGGAACAGTGGGCGAGGCAGGAGAGGTCTGCTGCGCCATGTGGGTCCCCTCCCTGGCCAGGGATCCAGCTTACACTGCTGTGCCATAGCCACAGAGGCTTCACAGTGTGGTCCTCAACCCGCTACACCACCAGGGAGGCCCCTTCCTTCTATTTACTTGGCATAAATGGACCAGGATAGGGTGAAATGAGTTTGATTAAAATGGGGGCATAATAGTATATCCCTCACTGAGGACTAGATGAGTTGATATGTGTAGTAGCTAGACAGTGTAAGGGCATGACAGGTGATGATGATGATGGATCCTTAACCTTGGGCTTGAAGGTAAGCTTCAGGAGGTTGATGAACCCCTTGAAAGTGTGTACAGGAAGGGCACCGAGCAAGTTCTCGATGATTCTAGCAGGTGGGGTAAAGGAAGGAGGCCTGGAGCCCTCGGTGGCTTTTTATGCTTTTATTATCAGAGGCGACCAGGACCCGGCAGGCAGGGGTGCGGGGAGGGGGCAGCGGGCTGGCGGCCTCCTAACCCCGCGCATCTTCCCTCTCCGGGCGCTCTAGCCGCTCGTCTCTGCTTCTGCTGCTGCTGCTGCTTCCATGTCCTGCTGGCGTCCTGGTCCACTGCTGCTGGTGTCCTCATGACGCCGCCCTTATACGCCCGTGTCCAAACCCAGGTGCGCCCACCTGTGCATGCCCACCTAGGCCTGGGTGCAGAACCACAGGTGTCCATCATTACACCATTGGTGGGAGGGTGGAAAAGCCTGGTCACTTTTCTCTGACCCTACAGTTGGGCCTCCCTGGTGGTGTAGCGGGTTGAGGGCCACACTGTGAAGCATCTGTGGCTATGGCACAGCAGTGTAAGCTGGATCCCCGGCCAGGGAGGGGACCCACGTGGCGCAGCAGACCTCTCCTGCTGTGCCCGCTGCTCCCCTCAGCAGTGTATCGCCCTCGATCTGCCTGTTCTGCTCCCCACTCTGACTCTGGTGAAATCCTCTCACACACCCTCAACCTCTGGCCTGTACCCCAGCTCATGTATGCGTAAATGAATAAATCTTAAAAAAAAAAACTTTCAGATTAAAAACCATAGGCCTGAAGAAGCCCGAGTCCCTCTAGTCTAAGGGTTTGAGAGTCTGAATTGAGGGACTCCTCCTTCCTTCCCTAAGGAATGACTTATTGTCTCCCATTAACCCCTTCAGTTCAAGCCCCTCCTGCTGTGGGAGGCCTCTGCCCCCAAGGGTTGCCAAGGGCTGCCCAAGCTAAAAACAAGAGTGGCTTGCCTTTCCCTCCAGGAGTAGGATCAGCGTTCCTGGGGGGAGTCGGGGAGAGGGGAGGAAGGAGATCCATCATAGTGGAGGCCAGATCTGGGGTCCCATCTGTCAGCTGGGGAGAGGAAAAGTGCCAGACTGGCAGGACTAGAGGCCTGGCCTGTCCGGTCTCCTTTACTTTTCCTAAGCAGCCCACCTGGGGCCCCAGAGGCAGATACCGCTCTAATGAGCTAAGGCCCATGGCAGCCATCGGTAATTAAGATTTTATGGAAATATGGACGGCTCTTACGCAATTGCCTGACACACTTCCCGGCTGTGGCATCTGGGACAGCCAGGTCCCCAAGGGCTAGAGGAGGCCCCTCCGCCTCCTGCTGCCACCAGCCCCTGCGTCCGGGATGCTGGCATACAGCTGGCCTCCGATTGCCTGTGGCGCTGTCCCTAACACACCCGGGTGAGCTGTTCCTTCTCTGTGCCCCAGGCTCTCTTGAGGAGAACAATGTGGGCCGCAGTGTTTGCAGTCCTTCACCCCAAGCCCCGCCAAGCTTTCCAGGAGACCTGTTCTTACTTGAGGGGGATATGGGTTTGGGGCTGTCCTTTCATTGGTGAAGAAAATGTTTTTCCAGGGAAGACATTCTCTTACATTCCATTCTTATCTCCTTGAGATTGGGGATACAGGGCTGGACGTGGCAGCAAGCACAGGGCAGTTTATCGATTTGGGCAGATGGACAAAGGAGAGTCCTGGAGCCCTCAGTGGCTTTTTCAGGCTTTAATGGTCTTTCTATGCCAATTGTTGTGGGGCGAGCCTGCAGGCTGGCAAGGCAGAGAGGCCTGTAGGCCAAGAGGCTGGCAGGCCTCCAGCCCCCAGCAAATCTTTACTCTTTCTCTGCACTCTCTTGGGCCTTTTCTCATGGTCTTGCCTTTCCAGAGTCACACAGTTCGTTCTCTTGTAGCTGCTCTGCTGTAGCTGTTCTTCCTGTCTCTGAGTGATGCTATTACAGGGCAGAGAGAGGAGCACCCCAGAACCCCTAAACTTGCCCTCTCTGAATGGGTTTTGCCATTTGCCGCATTAAGACAAATATATAAAACTTTTAATGGAAAGGAACTTTAATATAATTAGGGTATAATACAGAAAGGACAAAGAATATAGTGACTAAGTATTTAAAGTTACCCATCTCCTTGAGGGTAAAAGTTTAGCTAAATAGGATTGGCCCAAAACAAGGCCCAAAAGCCTGCCACACATTTAAAGGACCTTTCAGTAGAGATGTATAGAAAAGGGTCAGAAAGAGTCAGACAAATCTGGGAGGAAAAGAGAAATCAAAATTAAGATGAAAGCTGCCATTGTTAACCTCCCCACGGGTCTCTCACCCACATCTGTTCCAACCAGTCCAAGACCAAGAAGCAAGCGCAGTTTCTTCACATGTCGCTCTGCTCCACATGTCTCCTCCAGGTCTCCTTGCTGTTTTTCTTTTTTTTTTTTTAAAGATTTATTTATTTATTCATACAAGAGCTGGGGTACAGGCCAGAGTCGAGAGGATTCACCAGACAGAGCAGGGAGCAGAACAGGCAGACTGACTGAAACACACTGCCAAGGGCAGCAGTGGGCGAAGCAGGAGAGGTCTGCTGCGCCATGTGGGTCCCCTCCCTGGCCAGCGGCAGGGATTGAACTCGTGCTGCAGTGGCTGCGGTTTGCTTCCTAGTGCAGTGGCTGCAGTTTGCTTCCTAGTGCAGTGGCTGCAGTTTGCTTCCTAGTGCAGTGGCTGCAGTTTGCTTCCTAGTGCGTTGCTTAACCCACTGCACCACCAGGGAGGCCCCCTTGCTGCCTTTCATCTTCCTTCCTTCTCTCCGCAGAATCTACTTTTCCTCCTCAGCTCCACCCACTTAGGGCGGAAGCAGGGTTCTGGAACTTCCCCCTTTCCTGGGAAGACCCTGTTACAATGCCACCCTTATAGCCTCAGCCTCCTGGCTCAGGTGTGCACACTTACACATGCCCACACCATATTTCAGGTGCCCACCATCAGGCATGCACGCTTCAGGCCCACACTCCCAAGCCCCTTCTGCATTCAAGGCCTCAGGTGATAACCACAGAGGCTAGCGGCATAAAAGTATGACCAATTTACTTATCTTGCAAGGGCTGACAACAAAACTGTGCAGTGTGTGGTGGGAGGCTGGTGGAAGGGTTATGGCCATAGTTCCTTGTTGTCATTCCCATGTCTTAGGAAGATCTCTCTGACTCCAAAGCTCAGCAAGTTGAAAAGAGGGACCAGAGTAGCAGACTTTTAGGAGTCTCTGGTTTTGCTGCAGGAATGGACAGGACAGCGCTCTTGGTCTTGACCCGAGACCTGGGTGGACAGCAGGTGTGCAGGGCAGTGAGTTCATTCAGGCTCCATCCCACACCTTAGCTATGAACTTGAACAAGCTGCTTATCTCTGTTTCCTTGTCTGAAAATGGAACTGTCCTATCTCATTGGGTAGTTGTAATGTGCAAGGTCTGGGCCTCCCCCCATCATACAACCCCAAATCCTCAGGGCAAGCTACCTCCTCTGCCTGTGCTGTTTTTCCCTTTCTGCTGCAGCCTCCATGTGCTGCTCATCCCAAAGGGACCGAGTCAAGCAAGACTCTTCTTACAGGCATGCCTGATGAGACCACCAGCCTTTTCCTGCCCCTCCTTCTCCATCTCTAGTCCCTTCCCCGCCACTGGAAAAAACCTCAGCAGCCCAGCCAGTATTATTCATAATATCCTTAGGGCTCACAGCCCACAAGTGCAGTGGCAAGTATTTTGTTCCCATTTTGCCAAAAGACCTGAGGCTACCGCCACTGCTATCCCGGTAGAATCCAGAACCCTGGGTCTGATAACTCTTTGGGAGTTTTTTGTTGTTGTTTTAGATTTAGTTATTTATGCATACAGGAACTGGGGTACATGCCAGATGTGTAGAGGGTGAGAGGATTCACCAGGGACAGTGGGGAACAGAACAGGTAGACTGAAATCACTGCCGAGGGCAGCAGCGGGCACAGCAGGCGAGGTCTGCCGCGCCATGTGGGTCCCTCCCTGGCTGGAGAGCTAAGGAACTCCTGCTGCAGTGGCTGCGGACGCTTCAGTGCTTAACCCCTTGTGCCAAAAAGGAGGGGCTCCCTCTTTGGGAGTTATTGAGTGAATGCACGGAGGAGGGATGCTTCTCCTTTCAGACTTTTTCTTTTGGGGAAGTGTAGACCTTATTCTCCTGCTCTCCAGGTTGGCGTGTCGCCTGGAGATTAATTTTTAAATTCCTCATATACTTATCAAGCACATGGGGGCATAGTACAAAAATTAAGAGCATAACTATGACTCAGATGACCTGGCTTCAAATGCTTTGTCTCCTCTATGTGACCTTGAACTAGCCACTTAACATCTCTGGGCCTCAAACTCCCCATCTGTACAATGGGAGGCGATAATATAATAGCAGAGGAAAAAATTTCCATCTACCTCATAAGGTAAGCCATAAAGCACTCTGAAGTCATACTGCGCACCGAAGAACTATTTCTTAAATAAATAGACTCTCTACTTACAAGTATTATATAAATAAACCTGTACCTTTAAGTGTTAAATAATACATCCATTATGTTCTAAGCACTACAGATATACATGGAGAAACACACACACACTTACTAAGGGCCCAATAATAGTCTCATTTAGTGGTAGTTTTTTACTCTAGCCATATGAGATAGAGGCTCTCATCATCCCTTTTTATTTTATTTATTTTTATTATTACTATTACTTTACATTTTAGAAGGACAGGTTTATTGGGAAAATGAGAAAGGGGAAAAGGAAGACACCTGCATGGTCACAGAATTGTAGTCTGCGGCTCAGAACGGTTTACTGGTCCAAAATCACACAGCAGTCTGTTGCTACTTCTTATAGCAAGGATTACTGTCAAACTCCACTCATAGGATCAGAGACCCTTGTGGTGACACTGATGAGTTGGTAGCTGGGGGGGGGGGGGCAGTTCCCACTCTTTTTTTAAAAAAAAGATTTATTTATGCATACAAGAGTTGGGGTACAGGCCAGAGTCACGGGAGGTGAGAGGACTCACCAGAGACAGAGTGGGGAGCAGAACAGGCAGACTGACTGAAATACACTGCTGAGGGGAGCAGCAGGTGAGGCAGGAGAGGTCCACTGCACCATGTAGGTCCCCTCCCTGGCAGGGGATCGAACTTGTGATTCTCTGCTGCAGACCCTTCACAGTTGGGCACTCAACCGCCACCAGGGAGGCCCCCACCGGGTCCCACTCTTGATGCGAAAACAAAGTACACAAAGAAAAAAGCTGTGCCGCTAGATGACAGCTAAGAAGGAATCTGGGGAAGGACAGAGACAGAAAATGGGGAACGTAAATGCCAAGTGACTGGATTGCAGGAAGGGTTAAGGAGTTTGGAGCGCGGGGGAGGCACCTTCCCGCGGGGAGACTTCTGGCGCTGTGCTGGGCTTGTGGGGGGAGGCCCAGGAGCCAAAGGACCGGAGCTCGCGGTCAGGCCCCCCACGCCGTCTAACGCTAGAGGGCGCTGTGAGCGCCGTGCCCGAGCCCAGCACCCGGGCGCCAGAGAAGTCCCGCGCCGTGCGGGGAGGCAATCGCCTACCCGAGGACCCTCGTTCGTGCCACGACGCACAGACCACTCAGGGCCATCGATCACGTTTTGTGGAACGAATGCCTGAGAAACACTTCTCAACCCCTTTCTCTTTCTTTGAGGGAGGGATGGATGTCGTCCTCCAACTCTGCAGGTTGCAATGCTGCCTGAGGATAGAAAACAAAACATTTTGGTTAGGACACTGAATTGTTATTTCTCAGCAATTTTTACAGATAACAACGTTCCTTCCTTGGCTTAGGGAATCCCAGTGGATATTGTTGGGTTTGGGTTATGCCCTGGCCTGGAAAAATGATAATTTTGTGTGGGGAAAAAAAAATCCATTAACAAAACAAATGAACAAAACAACTGTCCCTGCAATGACCTGGTTGTGAAGATGTTTCATTTTATAGATGAGGAAGGAAGGTTCAGAGAGGTAAAGTGTGGGTGCGGGTCTAGCCCTTCTTCAGGTCTCCCTAAGAGTTGGAGGCCTGCACTAGAAGTTTCCTAACCTAACACCTCCCAGGCCTGAGCTCTGCAGTCCCTGCGCCTCACCAGACCTCACCGCACAGGGAAAGAGCCGGCCAGGCTGCCAGGGCCAGGGGCCGCCTGCTGAAGGCCCTGGGCAGTAGGGGGCGCTGGGTTTAGGAAAAGCAGTCCTGACCAAGCTCCTGGAGGTGTCCTCAGAGAAGCTTTTCCTCCGTGCTTACTCATCTCCTGAGTCCCACAGTTATTCCTGACACCCTATTCTTCCTAGGCCAGGGCCAAGTTCCCTAGGACCTCTCCTATTTTTCCCCTCCCCTGTCTTTCCTGGGATTGTGCTCTGCCAGATCATGAGGTGTTGTTCCCTAGGTGCCTCCTGGTTTTAAATCAAACTTTGGGGGCTTCCCTGGTAGTGCAAGGGATTAAGTCTCAGCACTAAGAAGCTATCCAGGGGCCTCCCTGGTGGTACAGTGGGTTAAGCAACGCACTATGAAGCAAACCACAGCCACTGCAGCACGAGTTCGATCCCTGCTGCCGGCCAGGGAGGGGACCCACATGGCATGGCAGACCTCTCCTGCCTTGCCTGCTGCTCCCCTCAGCAGTGTACTTCTGTTGATCTGCCTGTTCTGCTCTCCACTCTGTCTCTGGTGAATCCTTTCACCCCCCACACCTCTGGCCTGTACCCCAGTGCTTGTGTGCATAAATAAATCTTTAAAAAAAAAAAAAAAAGAAGCTATCCATAGCCACTGCAGCTCGAGTTCAATCCCAGGCCAGGGAGCTGACCCACATGGCACAGCAGACCTCTCCTGTCTCACCCACTGCCCCCCTCAGCAGTGTATTTCAGTAGATCTATCTGTTCTGCTCTCCGCTCTGTCTCTGGTGAATCCTCTCACCCCAGTTCTTATATGCACAGGGAAAATAAATCTTTTTATTTTATTTTTTTTTAAAGATTTATTTATTTATACATACAAGAGCTGGGGTACAGGCCAGGGTCCAGGGTGGTGAGAGGGTTCACCAGAGACAGAGTGGGGAGCAGAACAGGTAAATTGACTGAAATACGCTGCTGAGGGGAGCAGCGGGCACAGCAGGAGAGGTCTGCTGCGCCATGTGGGTCCCCTTCCTGGCCAGAGGCAGGGATCGAACTCGTGCTGTAGTGGCTGAGTTTGCTTCATAGTGTGTTGCTTAACCCACTGCGCCACCAGGGAGGCCCCAAATAAATCTTTTTAAAAAATAATAAGTCAGACTTTGAGCAGCAGTCCTGAGGACTTAGTGCCTGCTGGCTGGAATGTTCCCATTCCCTCAGTTCCTCCCTTTTCTCCTCACTTTCATTTTGGCTGGCCCTGTAGGAGGAGAAAGCAGGTACAGGAGCAAGGGCCAGGTGCCCTGCCTGGTATGTGTTTGTGGGTACTCTTTTCCTGTTCTTTAGGCAAGGACCCCCAGAATTATGAAGACTGGGTCATGAAGTCATGACCTCACATATGGTAAGGTCAAGTTTTTAGGGCCCTAACTCTGCTCTCTGCAAGGTCCTATTCTGTTTATAGGAAACACAGTAGTGGGGATGGGAAAGCAGGGAGTGGGAGCTCTCTGTGTATAGTGACAACAGGGACTGAGTATGGGGAAGAAAGCCCTCCCCCCCCACCAGACTGTATTTGTCCATAAAAATAGCCCTAAGCCCCAGGCAGAGGAGGGGCAAAGACAACAGCCTTGTGCTGGACCTCCTCTCTTTCTAAGTGCCAAGCATCCCCCTGGGGCTCTCCCCTAACAGCACCTCCCCCTGAGTTGTTTCCACAGCAAGCTCAACCCTTCTGTAAACTCCAGTTCCCTAACCAGGCAACCCTCAGTGAAAGGACAGGTGTTCTGCCATCAGGTGTTCTGCCATCGCAGTGTGTGTGTGTGTGTGATTTACTGCTGTCCATCCCTGACTTTGTTTTGTTGCACTGCCATCTCCCCTTCAAGTTCATGATTGGTGGGAAGCCCTGGGCACACCATTTCTTGACACTATCCCTGCCCATTTGGCTGCCTTGTAGACCCAAAGGTTTCCAGAACCCTAGGGGCTCAGCCAATAGAGACACCAGGCCTTTCCCCACCCTTTTTGGGGCAGGCTTCTGTGTATAAAGGCTGAGGCCAGTGGTGGCCCAGTGAGTCCAGTCAAGTCCACTGCTAAGCTCTGCCGCCAACACTGTGGGCCTTGCTCCCTTTCAGAGATGCTATTTTGGCATAACCAACCAGAGCATTTGTGGCCCAGTCCTGCAGAACTATGCCCCGGGCCTCCAAGCAACCTGCACAGGTAAGGGCTACATCTCTTTCCCCTGCCTTCCCAAGAAGGTCCTCAACTGAGTTGGGGTGGGCCAGGCAGGATCATCTGTTTTAAGCCAAGGGGTGTGGCCTCACTGCTTTTGGATTCCTTTGAGAGTGGGGAAATGGCAAAATGTACCAGGCATTTAGTGGGTCCTGTCCTGGGACATCCCACAGCAACCTGACCATTCAGCCATGCAAGACATTTTGGGGGGCATTTACTGGGTATCAGACAAGCCCTGATGTTGTAAACAAGTAATTGCTGGCAAATACAGGTAGTATTTGGAGCTTGTATCTTAAGAGAGGTCTCCTCTTCAGGTCCTGGAGGCTAGAGAAACTGAATGAGAGCCCCTTAGGCCCTGGATACTGCTGGGGTAGCTGCTGCAGGGGACAGGTTCTCTAGAGAGTGGGTCTGTTGTAGATTCAGAGCCCCTTAGGGGAGGGGGTAGACAGGGCAGAAGTTGGAAGTGCTCTTCTTCCCCAGCAGGGAGTCCCTGCCCTTGCCCTACCTGAAGCAGGAAGAGCTGCCCACTGTCCCTAGCACGGAGATGCCCTGCACCGCCTTCCATTATGTGCTCTGTGCAGCCACCTCCCCGGCAGTGAGGCAGCAGGAGGAGAGCCTCACCTACCTGAACCAGGGTATGCTGGGCCAGGGGAAGGCTGGGGGCCTATGGGCAGCAAGCTCACATCTCCTTAATCCCTCCCCACCAGGATAGTCCTATGAGGTTCAGATGCTTTGCAACCTCAGGCTGGGCAATGCCATCCAGTGCCCCCAGCTGCTGAAGGTATGTGCATGCCTTCCCAGACCTGCAAGGGCTGGGTTTAACTGTCTTTCTGCACAGGAGGCCAAGGTCATCACAGTGAGGTCTTATTGAGTGGCACCCTCTCAAGTTCCTCTTTTAATCTGAACTTCACAATGGCTCAGTGGTTGGTAGGGATTGTTGATGAAACAGGCACAGAGAGGTTAAGTGTTTTCTCATGGACACACAGCCAGTAAGTAGTGGGGCTGGGATTTGGAAATAATTTACATAGCATCATTCACACACATGAGTCTCTCAAAAAAAAAAAAAAGTGCTTATTTGGCTGCTATCGTTTTCTAGAAGCTGTTCTACAAACTAGGAATTCAGCTGCAAAGAGACAAATGCAATTCCTTTCTCAGGGCTTTGCATTCTACTGAGAAATATGTAACTGTGCAGGTCGAATATGTAATTGTGCATGCCGTTATAAAGTGACCTGTAAATTGATAAGTGCTGCAAAGAAAAGAAAGGAACAGGCTAGAGTGACCAAAAATGGGCTGGGATAACTGTCCCATGTTTCAGATGAAAAAGCTGAGGTTCAGTGTTTCTAGGTGACTTCCCTAGTGTCACAGCTTATGAATGGCAGATGGGGGGCCTCCCTGGTGGCGCAGTGAGTTAAGCAACACACTATGAAGCAAACCGCAGTCACTGCAGCACGAGTTCGATCCCTGCCACCTGGGGCAGTGACCCACATAGTGCGGCAGACCTCTCCTGCCTCTCCCACTGCTCACCTTAGCAGTGTACTTCAGTCCACCTGCCTGTTCTGCTCTCTACTCTGTCTCTGGTGGATCGTCTCACCTCCCCCCACACCTCTTGCCTGTACCCCAGGCTTGTATGCATAAATAATAAATACATCTTAAAAAAAATAAGACTTTATAAAAAAAAATGGCAGATGGGCATCTGGACCCGTCTAGTGAGGCTCTGTCCTTGCGCCCCCTGGTGGTGGGAAACAGTAGGGGCGTGGCCTACCCACTCTGGGACCTGGTTGCCAATGCCCGGCACTGTCTGCCCCGGCAGAGTGTGGCTCAAGTGGTCTTCCATGACCAGCACCTGCAGTGCATGGAACAGCTGCAGCTGGACGGCTGGAGGTGGAGCCGGCCTGGGGACCGCATCCTGGACATCGGTGAGTGTGGAGGGACTAGGAACCCCTTAGGGACACTCTCTGACGGGGACTAGAGGAAGAAGCCTTGCTCCCTGCTTGCCACCCTGTGCCTGCAGATGTGCTGCTCTCTGTAGGGGTGCTTGACCCCCAAGTGTTGCCATCACAGCTAAATACAGTGGCGTTTCACTGGGACCCAAGCAAGAGAACCTCCCTCTTCCTGCAGGCAAGTCTGGTGCTGGGGTTAGAGAGGGTGAGGGGGGGGTCGGGGGGGGTGGGGAGTTGGGGGGGGTGGCACCATCTAAGTGGGAAAGGAAGGTGAGTTTGGGTGGGAGGGACAATGAATCATTTCTTTCTTTTATTTTTTAAGATTTATTTTTATTTATGCATACAAGAACTGGGGTGTAGGCCAGAGGGGTGTGTGTGTCTTTGTGTGTGAGAGGATTCACCAGAGAGAGAGCAGGGAGCAGAACAGGCAGGTCTACTGAAACACACTGCTGAGGGGAGCAGTGGGTAAGACAGGAGAGGTCTGCTGCGCCATGTGAGTCTTGCGCATCTTGGCAGGGGATCAGTCTCAGGCCGTGGAGGTAATAGTGCTAAGACTTAATTCCTAGGCCACGACTTAATTCCTAGGCCACCAGGGAGACCCAAGAATAAATCATTTCCAGAAAAGACCTTGAGGAAACGTTATGGATAAATGGTTTATCAAATCTCACCATAGGGAAGAACTGGTTAGATGGTAAAGCAAGGGAAGAATGTACTGAATGCAGGTCAGAACTTAGCTTCATAAAAAGCACTGGTCTGCAGTATGTGGTGAAATTAAAAGGAGACGCCAAGTGGGAAAAATAGTTGCCACATATGACATATAATGTGTCATATCCTTGACACATAAAACAAGATCTTGCATTTCAATAAAAAAAATAGATGAAAGCGCAATAGAAAATCGGCAAATGTAGACAATTTATATACGGATCCGATTGCCAATAAATGTAAATAGTTCAGCTTCATAAAATGCAAATGATAAATGTATATATCTATATAACTGGCAAAGGCATTAAAAAATATTATTGGCAAGGTTTAGAGAAACAGACATCCTGGTAGCCCGAGAATGCAAATTGGCACCCCTACTCTGTAGGAGGGTGGGACTTGGGCAAAATGTATCATATTTAATTTTCATAGTCTTTTTCCCACTGGTTCTACTTCAAGAAATTTATCCAAGACATTTGGACTTTGTGTTCAGTAAGTACACAAAGATGTATTTATCAGTCCTTCCATAGAAGTATTACTTTTTCTGTTAAAAGATTTTAAACAATCAAAATGCTATCTGAAGAGGATTGACTTTTAAACAACTTTTTTCTTAAAGATCATTTATTCATGCATAGAAGAACTGGGGTGTAGGCCAGAGGTGTGGGGGGTGAGAGAGTTTGCCAGAGACAGAGTCAGGAGGAGAACAGGCAGATCTACTGAAGTACACTGCTGGGGGAGCACTGGGTGGGACAGGAGAGGGCTGCTGTGCCCTGTGGTCAGCTCCCTGGCTGGATCTAACCCAGGCCACAGCTCAGCGGCACTAGCACCGAGACTTAAGCCCTAAACCACCAGGGAGGCCCACTTTTAGACAATTTTTAGTACAGGCTTACTATGGAAATTATGTAGCCATTAAAATTATGTCTCTGTGAAATGTTTAATGACAGAAGAAATGGCTTACTGAGAGGAAAAGACAGAATACAGATGTGTATTTAAACTTTGATTTCTATTTTGCACAAATTAAAGTGAGTGTTAAATATAATGTGAAAATTAGAGTGATACACAAGTTGCTTCCCCTCCCCACTTTTCCTTGCCCAGAGAAAAGACAGGAAGACACAGTTCATAAGTGTTAACTGTCTCTGGTTGGTGGCTGCATGGATGATGCCTGTATTATTCCTTGTACTTTTTTCAGTGCTTTTCACATGTTCTGTGTTTAGCACACTTCCCTTTATAATCAGACATTATCAAGTCACCTGTATGTCCCTTACTTGATTGCCCACCGGGTCTAAGCACGTGACAGATGTGACCCAATTTCAATTCCACCGCTTTCCAGAGGGAGTCTTGCCCACCAGTAAGTTAGCGCTTCACAGGACTGTGGGAGATCCTTAGCAGGTGATGGGTAAGAGCAGAGGGGACACCCTGACTGCCTGAGTCGGGGGTCCCACTGCTAGGTAGAAGACAGGCGGTAGGTCATGTGGGGTATGGGCCAGAAAGGTTTCCTGAGTAGACTGCCAGATAGAGCAAAAACAGGTCACGTGTTCAATTTAAAATTCAAATACAGGGGCCTCCCTGGTGGCGCAGTGGGTTAAGCAACACACTATGAAGCAAACCACAGCCACTGCAGCATGAGTTCGATTCCTGCCGCCGGCCAGGGAGGGGACCCACATGGCGCAGCAGACCTCTCCTGCTGTGCCCGCTGCTCCCCTCGGCAGTGTGTTTCAATCAGTCTGCCTGTTCTGCTCCCCGCTCTGTCTGGTGAACCCTCTAACCTCCCACGACTCTGGCCTGTACCCCAGCTCTTGTATGCATAAATAAATCTTAAAAAAAGAATTCCCCAAGTATTTTTAGGGGCGTACTTATACTAAAAAATTATGTATTTGAATCTTATTCTTTAAAAATATTTATTTACTTATGCATACAAGCATTGGGGTACAGGCCAGAGTTGGGGAGGTGAGAGGATTCACCAGACAGAGTGGGGAGCAGAACAGGCAGACTGACTGAAACACACTGCTTAGGGGAGCAGCGGGTGAGGCAGAAGAGGTTTGCTGTATGTGGGTCCCCTCCCTGGCCGGGGATTGAACTCGTGCTGCAGTGGCTTCATAGTGTGGTGCTTAACCCCTTGCGCCATCAGGGAGGCCCTGGGTGGCCTATATTTTAATTGACAAGCCTACCCTGGAAGGAGATGTCTGTCTTCAGATATGAGCAGAGGGAGCTTTCCAGTAAAGATCCTAGGAAGAACTCTACCAGGTCATGGGGGTCCTGGTTAGTCTGACCCCACTTGAGGCTTTGCAATGCTGGAGGCCAGAGTCAGGAGCTTTTCTTCTCTTCCTATAACCATGGGGTGCCACTGGAGGGTGTAAAACAAGGGAAAGAACAATAAAGTGAGGTGTTAAGGGTATACACTGCCTGGAGATGGAAGGCGTGGGAAGCTAACAGGTTTCAGGTGAAACCCCTTGAATGTGGGTAGGCCCTGGAGTCACCTGGCCTTCTCTTTGCTTTTCGTCACCTCAGGTTCACTGCGTCAGCACTGAGTTCACTCCTCGGAAAAAAGGTGGAGAGAAAGGTGTCCCCTTCCGCCTTCAGATTGACACGTTTAAGCCCAGTGACAAGGAGCTTCCTGCTGAGCACCTGCACTCGCCTGCCTGCCTCATCAAGGTGTTCAAGGTACAGGCAGCCCCTTCCCTCCCTCTTTGGGCCCATGCCCTGCCCTGCTCTGTGGAGTCTGGCCTGGCACTGCTGGGGACCCTGGCCTGAGGTGCTCCCTCTCTGGGACTCTTTCTTTCTTTGTACACAGAAGGATGGAGCCCCATCTTTCTTAAAGCCCCTTCAGTAAGAAATGGGAAGGTGAAGAGGGGCCTCTGAGGTTTCCTTGTTACCCTGCAGCCCAGAGGAGCTGACCGGAAACTGAAAACAGACTAGGAGAGAATTGAGAAACAGCCCTCGCATGAGAGAGACAAGTATCAGATTGCCTGTGACAGCACCGTCTTCATGGAGGTATGTGTGTGCCAGCGTAGTGGGGGCAGGAGGGAGCGCCAGAGAAAAGACACTCATTGTACAGATGGGAAAACTGAGGTCTCATGGCTGTGATGCTCCAGAATCATCACAGTTCTCAGTTTCTTGCAGGGACAAACGGCACTGTATGTTGAAGACTTCTGGGAGCTGAGCCTTGCAGGCCCTCTCCTGGGGCCTGCCACCTCACTTCTGCCCTCTGCCCCTAACACCACCTTCCTGCTGCTGCTTCATGCTAGCTCTTCCTGGAGGCTCCCCCAAACACACCTGCAGGCTGGTTTACTTGCCTCCTTTGTCTATGTGACTTGGTCTACTTGTCAGGGACTCTTCTAGGGCAGACCCAAGTCTTTCCAAGATGGCAGATGGAGGTGAGCACCACTGCTTCCATGTCCAGGCCCACCAGCTGGACCTGTCATGTTTGCTCACAGTACTCACCATGGCCAGAGCCCAGTGCAGGCTCCCGTCCATCTTTCAGTCCTCGAGCTCTGAGCTCTCTGTACTCCTGTAAGCTCCTGTCTCCAGAGAAGTGAGCCCTCTCCTATCGGCCCCTTAGCACTCCTCAGCTCAGGCCTTGGGGAGGGGCAGGGTTGAAGGCATGGCTGCCTTTAGGAAAAGTCCTGTGCCTTCTGGGGGAATATTTGGGCTGACATAGCTCTGCACCCCAGGGCAGGCCTGAGGGTGTGACCCTGATTCTTCTCCCTGCCTCCAACCCCAGGCTTTGCTCCTCACCCCCATTCACTTTGGACACCTTGGGGAGCAATGCAGCTGAGGTGAGTCTTTCCTTTTCCCCCAACCACTGTCCCCAAGGCCTTTTCAGCAGCTAGATCTCGCTCTCTAGTATAGGGTGGCCCTGCCCCCTGGTGGACAGATGCAATCATTCCTTGCTAGGACTGGACATTTCCCACTCATTGACAAATCCCCAGTCTCAGACTGAGGGTCCCCAAAAGTATGGCCTTGTTTCCCCTCCCATTTGTTCTCAGCCCATGGTGTTTTCTGGAACACCCTTTTTATGCATCAGGATTTGAACCCTGGAGCCTCCATCGTAGAAACCCAGCAGTGGTTGTACCGGCACCGGTTCTCCAGCTATTGCCGGATTCTGTCCAACTTCGCAGTTGAGGCTGGGGACAGGTACAAGACCTATAGAGGATTGAGACCCAGGCACTCAGGAGGAAGCCTGTCTCTGTCCTGGCTTGCTCTGTGCCCTTCAAATAACTTTTACTTAGAACTAAGAGTTGCCAGGCACTGTGTTTGGTAGGCTCATTTCTTGTGTATTATTCCATGTAATTTATATATTACCCTATTAAGACACAGAGAGGTTAGATAACTTTCCTCAGGACACACAGCTTGCAAATGGCACAGCTCGGATTTGCATCCAAGTATGTCTTCCATGTCCAATGGACACACTAGGGCTATTTGTAGACTAATGTTGAACTATGGCCCTTGCCACCCTCTTCTCACCCTCTTCTCAATCTGGCCCTGTCTAACTTTGCAGGCATTGATCTGCTGAAGCTTACCCGGCAGGACCTTATCCAGATCTGCGGGGTTGCCGATGGGATACGCCTTTTCAATACTCTTAGAGTCAGGTGCTGGGCACTGCCAACCACAGTCCCCTTCCTACTGCCGACCACAGTCCCCTTCCTACTGCCGGGGCAGCAATTCAGCCAGCAGTCATGTTTCACAGTCCAAACTGCAAGCACCTTAAAGAGCACTTAGTCCCAGTCCCTTTTTACAGCGGAAGAGAGCTTGCTGGTCCAGGGACGGAGACCTGCCTGAGACCACAGAGAATGGCTGGGAGAGCTGGGGTAGAAAGTCAGGCTCCTCTCACCTCTTCTTCCTGTGGCCATCCCATCAGCTTCGCTCACCTTCTGGGGACACGGAGGGGTTTTCTCATCTCTCCTCCCAGTGTTCAACATTCATCAGATACCTGAGAAATGCTTGGTCACCTCTCTCCCTAGATATCCAGGAGGCGGCGGGGTCTCTCCCAGCGTGGGGCTAATGGGCGAGTTGCTAGCTCAGGTAAGGAAGGGTCCACATGTGGACTGTTTTCCTGGCCTAGGCCCATCCGGCATCGACTGACTTTGTATGTGGCTCACAAGGCCTCCAGGCAAGAGAACCCTGACTCAGGTTCTGACCTCTCTCCTCGGAAGATGAGAAATTCAGGTGTGGCTGCAAGCAGCCTCTTCTCGCATGGGGAAAGGGTAGTGCTCAATTCCTGGGACCCAGAACGCCCACCAAGGCATTCTCCTGTCTTCCATGACCAGAGTAGTTCTCTTTCCTTCCACCAATCCTACTCCCTAACTCCATCTGATTTCAGTATTCTTTTGATATGTGGGATTAGGGCATTTGTACTTTGTTTGGGTTTCAATCATTTGTAGGAATACCATCGCCTCTTTAAAATGGGGGTTCCGGGCCTCCCTGGTGGCGCAGTGGGTTAAGCAACGCACTATGAAGCAAATTGCAGCCACTGCAGCACGAGTTCAATCCCTGCTGCCTGCCAGGCAGGGGACCCATATGGCGCAGTGGACCTCTCCTGCTGTGCCCGCTGCTCCCCTCAGCAGTGTACTTCCGTTGATCTGCCTGTTCTGCTCCCCGCTTTCTGTGGTGAATCCTCTCACCCCCCCACACCTCCGGTCTGTACCCCAGTGCTTGTATGCATAAATCAATCTTAAAAAAAAAATAAAATGGGGGTTCCCCCAGTCTGAAGCTTCCTTGCCCAAAGTGAGGAATAAGAGGTGAAAACTAAATAGATTTATAAAGCTTTTACCTTCTTTCCTCCTCTCCCCACCTTGACCCTGCCCCATGAGGCTGTTCTTTGCCCCCTTCCTTCCTCCTGGTATCTGGGGATCCCTGGGCACCTGTCCCCCCACTGAACCCTCTCTGATGCCCACTCTCAGGCTTTTATCAAGAGATCTCACTGGATGAACTCAGTGCTGGGGAGCTGATGGGGAAACTGGCAGAGCTCGTGGCTCTCCCAGCCAATCAGATTCACCACCTCTTTCACCAGGGCCCTGGGGGCATCCTTATTCTCCTCAGAGACCAGGTAAATGGATAGCAAATCCCCCCCCCCCCCCACAAGGCCCCAATCATTCTCCCACCTCAGGTCAGTCCCCTCTTCTGCTCTCATTTAGTCTTCTTGGCTCTAGAAACAGAATCGTCTTAGTGACCCTTTCCGTCTTGCAGGTGGTTCAGAATCTTAAGGAGGAGTCATACTTCATGGTGGTGGTGAAAAAAGGTAGGGATTTCAGAAGGGGAGTGCCTGGCAGGCCCTCATAAGGAGAGGAGGTTGCTTATATTGTCTCCTAAAAGATCAAAGTTTCCTTGAAGGGATGTGTAAATTGGAGGGGGGAGCTGTGTCCTTATCAACTGGTAAACGTATGCAGAATGCCAGCTTCCTGTCAAAGGGGAGATTCATAAAGCCAAGACAGCTATTTCTTGCTCAGGAAAAAGGTGACTAAAAATATTCTCATGTGGGTAAAAGTGCCCTAGTTGCAGGGAGGTTACTGGGGGGGAAGGTAAGATGGTTCAGGAGCGCGTCCCCTAGCACCCATTTTCTCCCAGTATGCTAGTGAGGCTTCCTAAAGAGGTGGATTTCAAGTGTGGTTGGAAGAACACTCAGTGTAGTGGGTGCACACAGGCTGTGTAGGTCTGAGAGCCACAGAGCTGTGGTGCTTGGGGGCCTGCCTCATTCTCTTACCGCTATTTTTACTGCTTTCAGTGCAGAACCCGGATGGGTACTACCTGGTTCTGACCTAGACCCAGGGGTAGCCCACTGCAAGAGACTGATGCCAGCCTCAATCTGGGAGGCCCAGTTTTCCAGCCCTGTTACAACCTCCAGCGGCTTCACCAAGCTTGGGTGGCACATAACATGGAGGGGGGGGGGGGCAAGCGGACTCCAGACTTTCGTTCTCAGCTGTGATGGTTGTTAGAGCAGGGACACAGCCTTAAGTTCAAGTGAACTGGCCAAGCTTGTGAGGCAAAAACCCCAGAGTGCACTGCTGCCCTATGCAGTGCTGAACAGAGGGCATTAATTCATGTTCGCTTAAAATTGCATTCACCCTCCCATTTTTAAATTAAGTTAATCCTTTAAATCTAAAAGGAATTATTTTCAATATGTTGTTCAACTTTCTTGGTTTTATGTTCCTCTTGGGGGAAATGTCCTCTGCTTAAACTACAGGCTAGGGCAAAGGATGGAGTCTGGGATGAAATAAATAAATTTGGCTGTATTGGTTTTGCAATTAGTTTGGTGAAAATGAAATCACCGAAGCCTCCAGAACACCATTCAACTATCAAATCATTGCACTTATTTAAAAACTGCAATCTAGAGATTTGGAAACTACTAGTTATTCTACAACACTGAGGCTATAGAACTTTCTTTTAAATGTAGTTGAATCTATATCATTATATATCCCTATATAATGTAATAAATATAATTTCCTATGCATAGTTTTCAAAGTGTAAATTTTACTTTTTACTTAGCTTGAAACTCACCTGGAACTGATTTATGTATCTTGTCAGATTTAGCTCTCCATGTGCTTAAAAAAATGGTAAGGTCATGTCTACTTTTTTCCCCCATTCCCCCACCCTAAAAATTTTATAAAAAATTTCAAACATAGCAAAAAGGGAAAAAAAACCTACATAGGCATGGAGTGTAAGACAGGTCAAAGTACTTGCTTAGAATTTCCTCTTATTAATAATGTACTTCACTTACTATTTACTGATCATCTTTGGTATGTCTTAAGCTAGGTGGCCTCTGGCTAGCGAGGGTAGGAAGGGAGAAGGCTCTAAACACTGATTAAAAATGGATGGGAAGAAGGGATGTTTGTTTTATGACGTTCTGAAGACCTATTTAGAAAGTACCTTCCACCAAGTCCAGCACTGACCCAATATTGACAGTCGAGCAGGTACTTGTTTGCACCACTGGAGGGGCTGTTGACTGCAGATTACTAATCCACAACAGGCCTTTACCTTATGCAGGATGAGCGAATTTCAGGTGGGGCCTATTACTGCAAAGGTTGCCTAGTGGTGGTCATGCAGGGCAGTTTTCCATTTAGACTGCTGACTTGGCGCCACTGCTCATATCCCTCACAAGGACAGGGACCCCATTGCATCAAATTTTGTTATCGCTCAACCTAGAGTGTAACACTAACCAAGTAGTGAAATATTTGCTGAAATGAAGGGGATACCAACAGGCAACAGTTTGCTCTGAGCCCTTCTCCTTTCTGCTATACTCTCCACAACTCTAAAGAAGTTACTTTATTTCCACTTTGCCAATGAAGAACTGAGAGAGAGGGGCTAACTGGCCAAAGTTATACAGGGGAGGTCAGGCGATCTGATTTTAGAGCTTGTGTGTTTAACTAGACAGGATTCAGGTTGAATGACTACTATCAAATTAAGATGAAAGTTTTTTAACTCTGGTTTCTATCATGTCTTTTTTCTTAAAGACAAATGAAATGCAGGTCATTAAATAAAGGCCACTAAATAGTAAAGGGAGTGATTAAAAAATACAAGGATGCCAAAAAGAAGCCCCTTCATTTAGCCTGAGGAACCTTTGCAGTTCTAGGGTTCAAGGAAGAATCAGAACTCTAAGTCAGACTATTTCACCAGCAAAATAAAAAGTCTTCACAGCTTATTTCCTTTAATTACATCATAAAACAAAATTAGAACATACAGGAAACAATAATAGTTACATAACACTTTATATAGTTTATATATAAAAAACATTTTTTTTTTTTTTTTTTAGTCCAAAGATTTTAAAGCAAAAGGAATCCTCTACTGCCACCTTGGATTTTTATTTATTTTAAATAACCCATCCCCCACCCACAAGCGCCAAAAATATTGGGTATTAACACAGTCACTTGGACAGCTAATGGAACCTGGTGTTAGTCACCATGCAGGGAACTGTGTTGGCCCCAGGCACTGGCAGGGCTGAGAGCTGGAGCAGGCCTGGTGGAGAACTAGTAAGCAGCAGCTCCAACACACGGGCAGGCTGAATGGCTGGCTAAGGTTTAGGCCAGAAAGTGGTGTTTGGGATCAGACCCTGCCAGTCAAACACACTCTTCATTTTACCGCCCCCAGGTGAGTGGGGTGGTGGTGGGGGTACAGGGATGAAACAGCCTGGTTTAAAGATAAAATTTCTTCCACAGCACCATTTACCCATTCATCTCTGTCCCCAAACAGAGTCTGACAGGCAGGGGTAGTCCTCACAGTTCTCTGAGCTCTGCACAGGCCTACTTCTCAGGTCTGTGCTCTCAGGGTCACTGGAAGGTGGGCAAAGGTGAGAGCAGTTGGGAAATGCCCAACACAGGTTACCTGAAAACAAGTCCTGGGAGGAAACAGGAGGTGGCCAGAATGGGAGGCATCTCAGGTATGGAGAAAGGCAGAATTAAAGCCTTTCCCCCAACAGTAACTCTGTGGACTGGGTCGTCACAGATCCTCAGGGGCAGCTCAGAGAGTTGTGGCATGGTGAGAAAAAAACACAAGTAGCTTCTAATGAGTTCTGTCCCGTGGATCTTGTACATGCGCCAACTGGCTCTAGAGATTGGAGGTTAGTGTGTAATTTGGAGCTAGGATGAGGAGGAGAGCAAGAGGAGAAATCTCAAGCTCACCTCTTCCTGAACACATTAGAAATTAACAGTCATCAGAGAAGCAGAGATAAATTATTTTTAAGGGAAGGAAAAAACTGATGTAAACCCAGGAAAGTAGCAGCAAAGGTTTCACTTATTACAGATCTATTAAATAGCACTAAGGAAAGAAAATCATTCAAGTCTTTAGGGGAAAAACAGTAAAGTAAGTTAATCAGACGAAACCAGTTAGAGACTCCTTTCAAGTTAATTTTTTAAGACTTTTGGTTTTCATTCTCTAGTGCCATTAAAAAAAAAAAAAAAAAAAAAGAATGGCTGCAAGGGCCGGAGAGGGTTAGGTTAAGGTAAGAAACATGTATGTGTGTGAGCAGCAGTGTGGCACAGACTTGAATTTCTAAGTAGTAAGAGACAAGAGAACCTTAGTGGGACAAAGTTTTCTCCTTCCATGTTAACAAGAGTGGTATCACATCATAGATTTCCCTGGGTTCTTAGAGGATAGCAGGAGAGAAAATGTGTTTGGACACGTCTCTTCTACCTCTTGTTGGGGTGGGGTTTTCATTTATTACCTACCACTTTTGCCTTGGTGAACACTATACCCAGAAGCAGCTGGGATGCTGCTGGGTGGTTCTTTCACCCACAGCTGGATGACCAGGTGTGTGAGGAAAGTGGGAGTCCTCCGTGCCAAGAAGATGATCATGGAGTTATCAGAAGGAAAGAAGTGATCTGTTCACAGGTGCAGTGACCATCTCCCGATACGCAGGACAAAGACATGTACCCGAGGTAAAGTACCCCAGGTTTCAGATACTCTTGTTTTCAATCTCATCTACCATTTCCTCACCCTGATTCTTCAAACCAAGACTCCAAGAAATAGAGAAAACAGAAAGGGCCAATGGAAGGGGTTTGGTTGCACAGTTTTTTTCCTAAAGGGGCAGCAAATCACCCTAACTAAGGAGGCACCAAGACTCAATACCATGAACCAAACTCCACCAATGGTTTCCTCAATACCACACAGGGGAGACACAGGAAGTGTCCTGTGTAAGTCTCTGAACATCCCACATGTGAGTTTCGCCAACAATTTTTCTTCTACTAAACACTGTCACTCTTTTGGGTTCTAAAGATTGGCTTAGACTCAGCTGAGAAGTTCTTACTTTCCTAAGGATCAAGGCTTCAGAGATACATAACTGACGATCCTACGATTGAAGACCAGAGAGGGGGAGTTGTGGAAGCCCTCCAGGCAAAGCACTCAGTTGTCTCAAATGACAGTTTCTGGCAGGCAGAAAGTGTGCCCCAAATGAGGGCTGGTTTAGAGCAGCATTTTCTTTGTTGGAGATTCAAGAAATTAAAGTGAGGGCCCATAGCAATATAACCAAATGTAATCCCCAAATTACCTGGGTTAATCGTACCCCAACAACATGGACTTTTATGGCCCTTCTCTATCTTCTAATCTTCCTAAAATTTATGAGAAAAAAGATGGGAGAGGCTGGGACTCCAAATTTCTCTTCATCCTCCTACTGATTTCAGTTATTTGGTTCAAGATCATCCTCCACCTCTTCTTGAACAAAACCTAATTCATACTACCTGGGTTTGAGGTGGTTAAAGATCCGAGGGACTGGTGGGCAGAGAGGGAAGGCAATCTTTATAACACGTTCCAGAAGCTCAAAGCTTACCACTGAGTCTGTCAGCCAGGATGCAGGAAGAAGAGAAACTTAACCTTAAATTATGCACATAAGGAGGGCAAAGTGAGAATACACCAATTTCTTTAACCCCACCCTTTCATGGGTAGTGACTGTTGTGAAGCAGCCTGTGACCATGACCTGCAGCACAGTAAGTGTCACACTTGAGGGGCAGCCATGATCCACAGTGTTCCTCCTCTCCACGAGCCCCTGAGGAAATGCTGCCCACAGGAAGCTCTTCTCCTCTTTTCAATGACACATTTCCAAAAACCTTCAAACCAAGCCAAGTTCCACTGCACACTTTTGAGTGGCCCTCTACCTTGCCAGCTCTGGCGGGTATCAAACTAGTAACACTGCATTTTACAAGGCAACTGGAGGAAATGAAAGAACCTTACTGCTACAGCATTAGAGTTACACTGAACTGTTCAAAAATAGTTTGGAAAGCCAAAATACAGCATCATACAAGTATTTAGCAGGTTTTCCTCTAAAATATATGCTATAAGAAATACACAAAACTTCTGACTATATGTCTGCTTAATCAACTTAATGGGTATGGAAATCAGACTGGAGATTTACAGAAACCATTTAAAGAATATTTTTACACTCGCTACAAGACCAGAATAGGAGAAAACATTTTTTATAAAAAACACAATGGGCTTTCATATTCCAAATACTGGAGGAAAAAAGCTGAGGCCAGATCCCTTTACTTCTACTTCTCATACCCAACAGTTTGAGCTCCAAGTCAATTCAACTTCAGTAAGCTAGCATCAAAGACCATCCAGTGAAAAATGGCTGAGTCACGTGACAGGGAATTCAAGGCTGCCCAGGATAGCTTGCTTAGATCAGGACAAGGATCCAAAGAGGAAGCTGGACTAGGGACCTTTAAGTAATCAGCAACATCTTTGGGAGGGAGACAGAGCTTTAAAAAAAGGGGCAAGGACAGGTACAGAAAGGGAATGGGAGCAGTGAAGAAAAAAAAAAACAAAACAAAACTAGAATACCTTGACAGGGCCACTGACAGGGCCACTACGGAAGAAACATGTTAAGATACTTATGTAGTAACACTCTTTTCCTAAGGGGAGTTTTCCCTACACCTGTGAAGCCTTACTGAATTTTCCAAGTGTTTGTAATGTTGACAGGAAGTATTATTTTCAGAGACCAAAACCCTTCAACCTGACCAAAAACTTACCGTTTTTGGATTCTCAAAGTCCCGATACATTCATCATCTGGAGCAGGTTGCAGATGTGCACAAAAAATTTTCCTTCCAAGCTTGATGTTTTCTTGAGAAAGGAACAAGGCTCCTGCCCACCCACCTGCAGGCCAGCCCTGCATTGTCCGGGGCCTTTATTCTCTTGACTTCAAGTACACAAGGACCTGCATGTGGGTTCACTGTCTGAGTAGAGAAGCAGCATTTCCAAGACATCCACCGGACAGGTGAACTGGGGCTTTTACATTTTGTCATATATATGTATATAAAGAGTATCTTAATAGCTTCAATTACTGGGTAATTCTTATCCATGTTCACTAATCAATCAGGGTTTTATGGTCAATTTGTTTAGGTATTATTGAAAAAAATACGTATTAGAGCAGATAGCCCCTAATATTTCTTTAAAAGTTTTGTTTGAATGGGTGACCTAGGGACCGGATTACAATCAGCCACAAATGGAAGTGTGTGTGTGTCTCTCTCTCTTTATGTATGTGGAGCATGGCCAGGAAAGTGAGTCTTATTTTAAAAGATATTCCTTATATGGAAATTCTGAAATGAGGATTAGGGAAGGGCTAGAGAAAAATACAAGTAATTTGAGCTTTTAAGGATCATGGTGGGCTGAACTGCACATTACCCTAAAAGACCAAAATAAAGGTTTGAAAAAGCTCATCCTAGTAAAGTCACAGGAGGTTTTTAGCCATGGGGTTTAGAAATCTACTACTTGTACTTTAGAAACTCATTTTATCTTCCTCAGCCTCCATGATTTTTGTGTGTGGGGCGTGGCTTCTTTAATCCGAGTCATGGGCACTGAATACCCTGTCTTGAGCTCTGGTGGCCAGCTAGGCAGACACTGAACTCCCACTTCTTCCTAATGTTCTTTCTGCTGCTCTAATGCCTTCATGTGGCTACCTTGTATTTTACTGATAGGAAACCTGGAGCATAAGAGAGATATGGCAAAAGGGTTCTGGTCCTTTGAGGCTCCACTATGAGACATGATACTACCAACACTGACATACAGGTGACCAGCTGTCCCCCAGGGTCATTCTTGAAACCCTGATAGGCTGAAATGGATTAAAAAGAGAGAAGCAGACCAGCTAGACAGCACAGTTCCCCTAGCAGCATTCCTGGTAAAGCAAAACCACCTCACAAATCTGCTGACACCTAGATTTTAGTGGACAGACAACATCTAAGCTTGGGTGGAGGGGATTACTTTCAGGCTCAGTTTCAGTGCTCTTCCACTCTTTACTGATGTACATTTCTCTCTTGTTAGCAGAGTTTGAAAAATGTGCAAAGAGAATATTGGGCATATCATGCAGATTATTATATTTCACAAGATGTAACAAAAAGTGAAAGGCAATGTTTGTTTTCATCAAAATAGCTTTAGCTCAGTATCTTCTCATAACTTTCTTGCTTTTGTTATAATTTCCTTTCAGAGTGGCAAAGATTCAGGCAGGGTCCCCTGATGGTAAAATTTAGAATTAAAAAAATATTTATTGATAATGTCTCTTTTAAAAATGTTCGGTAACCCCAACTAATCATCCAAAATGCAAACTGTAAACACAACAGCAGCAAAAGAGTAACAATTGAGTGTGAGTAAGCAGATTATGAACAGGTGACAGACTGAGCAAAAGTGCAAGAGGGAGCAACAGAGAACAAAAGACAGGTGCACACATGTGCTACAGAGAGTGACAATTTGGGTGAATAAGTAATCACATCTGAACCACAGTGATTTCAACGTAACCATTAGGAAACCTCTGGGCCAAATACTAAAACACAGAAGGAGGAATGGACGAGCCTTCTTGTGAGCATGCTCAGCATGTTGGCATGGGAACTAGGAAGCACAGAAGCTCTGTAGTCATCTCACAATGGATGGCTACCATTTATAGGATGCAAAGAAATTTTCTCTCTGGTCCCTGGATACAATATATATATATTTTTAATGCTTTCCTTGACCCCCGAAGACTGCAGTTGCTGTTCCAAAATCGCCATAGAACCCCCTAAACAAAATAAAGAAACCGCAGTAGCAGTAACACTGGTTTGCTGGAATGCCCCCTTCTCTCTATCTTGCCTATGATCTTTTTCTGGGCACACCCAACAGGAATGGTTAAGTTTTACCAATCCACTTGATAAAAGCCAGTGCAGACTTCAGTCCCCAGGTCTCAGAGCTAGAGTAGGTGGGGGTGAGGGTAGGTAAGCGTATGTATGAGTGGCTCTGGGGATCTGGACGCTGCCCTCACTTTGTAACCCTTGCCCAGAACTCTGGGGTCGCTTCCACTGGAGACTCCGCGGTAACTCTGAAGTGTCATTAAATACTCAGTTCACCAAGGCTGACCACCTCCATTGTCATAGGATGATGCAGCATCTGCAGAAGCGCTGTCTGCTGCCCCCTACTGATGGGGGTGGAGTGACAGGTGCGAAGTAGGCGTGGACTTTAATATTGGGTAAATGGGTCTGAAACAAGACAGAAACATTACTAAGAGAGGGCTGAAACACAGAAAGCAAGATTGCTTTTGAGAAAAATCACTAACAGGCCAGGTGGACATGAAAACAGGGCAGAGGCCAAGTACCAGTATGGATGGTGAGAGGCCTGGGTTCCACTGTATCAACCCAGGTTATTATAAATGACTAAATTAAATTACATAATGTTGGTACCTGATCCAGAAACAAACAAACAAAAAAATAAACAAACAAAACTGGGCGAAAATTTCACAGCAGTCTTTTAACTGTTCAAAAAGGATTTGTAGTTGGATTTCCATAAATGGAAAAAACTATATAAGCTTAAAATAATTTCCCTCAATTTTTTGTGGACTATGTTTTTTTCTGTATCAAAAAAATCTCATTATCTACTTTTAATAACATGCTCTAGTTTCTGATTTCCTACTATGTTAAAGGCCATCATGCTACTTACAAACGGGGCACAAAGACAGTCAAGATGAAGATCCTGCGCCTCCCTGGTGGCACATGGGTTAAGTTTCAGCACTATCAAACTAACTGCAGCCACTGGAGTATGAGTTCGATCTGGCCAGGAAGGGGACCCACATGGCGCAGCAGACCTCTCCTGTCTCACCTGCTGCTCCCCTCAGCAGAGTATTTCAGTAGATCCAGCCGTTCTGCTCCCCACTCTGTCTCTGGTGAATACTCTTACCTACCCCTTGCCACACTCTGTACCTCTGGTAAACACCCCAGTTCTTGTATGCATAAATAAATCTTTAAAAGATCCTGTTCTAGGGAGATTATACACATAAGCAGCAAAACTAAAATGGAAAAATGATATGTGATTTGAGGACAAGATAAACAGTCTTGAGGATTCAGAGATGGAAGAGCCTCTGGCTGACAGGTAGCTCTCTTCTTTCAGTGAGGAAGAAATGTGGCTATAAGGCCTTGGCCTTACAGTTGGGCTCAGGCCCTCTATGTTTGAAGGGAGAGGAAGAACTGAGTCAACTGGAACTCAAGGTGAGATCTGGTGCTCCTTTATGCACCATCTGGCCAAGATGGATTTTTTGAAGGTTGGTGATAAGGGCCTAATGAACACAATGCCTTACCCGTAAGAGGTGTGAAGCAAATGTTCCAAAACATGTCTGCAATGCTGAATAATCTAACATATAGATTTGTCCAACCTTTTATAATCTCCTTGCTGGTAATAAGTCTTCTGGTCATTGGCTACACATGGGTCTCTCAATTATGAAGGATGGAGTAAAAAGAAAAAGGTCAAAAACTTTTGATGCATTTACTATCTTAAAAAAAAAAATAACACAGAGGCCTCCCTAGTAACACCAAGGTTAAAGTCTCAGTGCTATCAAGCTATCGCCAGCCACTGGGGAATGAGTTCGATTCCCGGCCAGGCAGCTGACCCAGATGGCGCAGCAGACCTCTCCTGTCTCGCCTACTGCTCCCCTCAGCAGTGTATTTCAGTCGACCTTCCTGTTCTGCTCCCCACTCTGTCTCTGGTGAATCCTCTCACACCCCGCACCACTGGTTCTTGTATGCAGAAATAAAAATAAATCTTTAAAAATAAATAAAACCACTCAGGAAAAGGGTTTGGACACAGTGACATGGAGATTTAAGAACAGGAAGTACAAATTAAATTCCTAAATTCCACATAACTATTTTATGTTACTCCTTTTGTTTTCTGGAAACAAATTCTGGCATGTGCTTTTTTGACTCCTGGAATGTGATTAAGCCCTAGACACTACTGGAGATTCTGCTGGGAGACCTATTTTTCTTCTCTTTGGTGGATATTTTCCTATTAAATTTCCATGAAGGATAACAGGTGAAAACTATCTACCATTAAGTTTGCGCTCTCACTTTTCCTCTTGTATCTCTTTGCTGAATGTCCAAGTATATATAAAAAACACAGGAATCTAATTATGAAGAGAAAAAGGACATGGGGTGGGGAGAGGGAGAAGAAAGGAAAGGATGCCAAAAGACGAGAGCTAGCGAGTGATGCAACCATCTTTACCCTGAGTCTCTTGATTCCAGCCCGCGTGATTTGCTGGCAGTCATAGAGTTCTATCCGCTCAAGGCTGTGACAGCTCTTCAAGTGCTCTAGGGATGCATCTGTGATGAGTGGGCAGTTGTCCAGTTCAATCACCTCCAGCTGGTCGTGGGCACAGGCTCCATTCCCAAGGTGGCGAATTCCATCGTCTGTGATTAGCTCACAGTGAGATAGACTCTGTAGCCAAACAGAGAAAAAAGGACACAAATTACCTAATGGCATTCCTCTACAGAGGCCCATGTAAAATTGGAAATGAGACCTTCCTGGTTTATTTTGATGTACATGGAACCATAAGCAGATCCATGTGGTGAAATGAAGAAAGCAAACTAGAGTTGCCGGGATCCTGCTTATGACAACCAGTGACCAAGATTTCTGTGTGTTTTGTGAATTTTTATAAAGACAATGAAATAGTTTATAAACAAGATGAGATACAATGCCCTCTCCCCACTCTATATCTAACAGGGACAAATGGGGCTCAACTTTTTTTTGCACAAAATTTTCTGAAACTTGGATTAATTGAATATCTGGTGCAGGAACATGACCAGACAGTTTTTTTTTTAACTGTCACATATGGTTACTGCTTTATATAAAACTCTTCACTTTATCAATTTTCCTTGAATGCCTGGATTCCTTCTAAGAACCAATGACCTTATTTTGGATAGCAGCATGCTGCTAAATGTACTAAGAATTAGCCTAGATACAGAATAGTCCATTAGAATGGTTTCCTGTAGTGTTAATGGAAGCAGTAGCTGAGAATCTCCCCCCAGTAAAGTCTTGATTGGTTCTGTTTTATAGGAACATCTGGTCCCAAGGTGAATCAAATTATATTTTAAGCCATCTAGTCCCCTGTATATCTGGAGAATTAGGCACCATACATGTTGCAATGTAATTCACGCAGAAAGGAGAACTCATACTGTTATTTTCCATTTTCTCCAATTATTGGTACAGAAAGTATTTAATTTTTCCAGTTTCTATTTCAGTGTTTCTCTTCAGGTCCTCCCTTGATCCTCTTGAAGTTAGCAATATGGAGAAATATGCCTTTCCCAAATGGTAACCAGATACTAAGAGGGAAGTAGCACTGAGTTTTGCCTAAATCCAATAAACACAGAAAACTTTCAAAGTCAAACTCACCAATACTTGAAGTCGAGGACAGTGTATAGAAAGTTGGATTAATGTACTATCTGTTATCTGAAAGAAAGATGTAAGTCTCTTTTAAGGTATAATTCCAAATACATTCATGGGCCATATACTCATTCTCCATTACAACTGTAGTCCAGATCCAAGGATGATTACCAAATAATTTCAACCTTAAGGTTGAAATCCTATCAGCAGTCTGAACCTGTTGTTTGAGAATCTACTGAATACATCTAGTTATCTCTGAACTTCATATTTCAACAGCTCTCATGAAAATTGTTTTGTTTTTGAAACCAGTCAAATTCTGTTACCATGTTACTTCTATAGTCTCTGGACTTTTTTCTACCTCATCAGAACCATCACAGAAAAGAATCAGAAGCTATAGCTTCAAGAAAAAAATTGAAGTAGGAACATCCTCAAATATTTAGATAATTGGCCTGTATTTTCTAAAATATGCTGTAACTCAGGTTTGGCAACGTGGGTGTCAGTTATCTTCCCAGGATGGAAGAGACTGCTGGAATCTGGGTTAACTAAGAACATTTGTGAAGAAAGAAGAGTCTTTTATAGTTGCCTTAGGACTGAAAGTAAATCCTTTCTTTCTTTTTTTTATTTGGGGGGGTGGTGGAATTAAAAAGTTTATTAAGGAAAAAAGGGTAAAGAGTAAAGACTCCCAGGTATATGGTACCTGGAAGGGGCAAAGAGAGCTGCAAAAATAAATCAATTCTTTTCAAGTTTTGTACAAGGCTTCACAGAGGCTAAGAAAAGGCGAGGGGTGGAGGGTTAGGGTGGCTAGGTATATGATGTATACCACCCAGAAAGACTAATACTGGAAATGGGTGCAGGTTAGAGTGATTTAAACAACTTTCAGTTTATTAAAAACAAATTTCAGTTTAGTAAGTCACCAAGTAATATCTGGACATGTTATTAAAAAAAGTTTCTCCCTGATCACTGAATAAAATCCAAGCTCTTAAAATTGGTAATAAAAGAAAATGTTGTTGGGAACGAGTTACCTAGTCAGCCTGCCTGTCCTGGGGCAGGATCTCACAGAGTCAGGCCGCCAGGACTAACGGTGTAAGGGGGGCCAGGGTTTAACAGTCAAAGACGGGCAGCGCCAGACGTCAATGTGAAAGGGTTTCACTATTTACTAGTGTCATGGCTGTATGTCTAAGGGCCGTCTGAACACTTTACAGCCTGAATGTCTGGGCCTCCCTTCTTTCCAGTGGCAACCTTATCAGTGACAAGTATCTTCCTAGTTCCCTACATATGTGTGCACCTGCCTGACAGCCTGGCAGACACTCCAACACTTTAATGGGAAATGAGCAGTGCTGCCAGGGACTAAATGACAGCACGGCTGGGGACGTAACACTACTACGTGATGTATTAAGTTTCTATTTCTAGCACATTGTCTTTCTGAGTAAAAGATCAGTCTTACCTGAACACACTCTTCCAGGTCCATCTTTTCAAGTTCATGGCAATTCTATAAAATGCAAAAACAAACGTTAACAGTACAAACATTTAAATCAATGGGAAAAATTTTAAACCAGAAAACTAAGTAGTAGTATTAAATATACTGATGAAATCTTAAGTTTCAGAGGTAGTATAATTCTAATGTCACTTTTTGTCTTATTCATTAATTACACATTTTAAAAGATTTGTTTTTTCTTTTTCTTTTAATGACACTTTAATTATTTTATTAATTTTTAAAAATATTTATTTACTTATGTGTAGAAGAGCTGGGGTACAGGCCAGAGGCATGGGAGATGAGCAGATTTACCAGAGATAGAGTAGGGGGCAGAACAGGCAGATCGACTGAAGTAGACTGCTGAGGGGAGCAGAGGGTGCGGCAGGAGAGGTCTGCTGCGCCATGTGGGTCCCCTCCCTAGCCGGGAATTGAACTTGCACTTCTGTGCCATGGATTCTTCACAGCGTGGTGCTCAACCCGCTGCATCACTAGGGAGGTCCTATTTTAAAATTTTTTAAAAAAAGATTTTAATTATTTATGTATACAAGAACTGGGGTGTAGGCCAGAGGTATGGGGGTGGGGGGAAGAATTCACCAGAGACAGTGGGGAACAGAACAGGAGGACTTACTGAAATACACTGCTGAGGGGAGCAGCAGATAAGACAGGAGAGGTCTGCTGGGCCATATGTGGGTTAGTTCCTTGGTTGGGGATCAAACTTAGGCCACAGCAGTGACTGTGCTGAGACAACCTCTAGGCCACCAGGGAGGCCCCATTTTATTTTTTTTTTAAGATTTATGTATGTACACAAGAACTGGGGTGAAGGCCACAGGTGTGGCGAGGTGAGAGCATTCACCGGAGACAGAATGGGGAGCAGAACAGGCAGACAGACTGAAATACACTGCTGAGGGGAGCAGTGGGCAAGACAGGAGAGGTCTGCTGTGCCATGTGGGTCAGCTCCCTGTGTGGGGATCGAATTTGTACAGCAATGGCTACAGACAGCTTCCTAGTGCTGTGTCTTAACCCCTTGCTCCACCAGAGAGGGCTGAAGCCCCATTTTAAAAGGTCTGAACAACAAATTTATTCCACATTCAAGTATATTTAAAGTATCTGGGGCCTCCCTGGTGGCGCAGTGGGTTAAGCAACGCACTATGAGGCAAACCGCAGCCACTGCAGCACGAGTTCGATCCCTGCTGCCAGCCAGGGCAGGGACCCACATGGCGCAGCAGACCTCTCCTGCCTAGCCCGCTGCTCCCCTCAGCAGTGTACTTCGGTTGATCTGCCTGTTCTGCTCCCTGCTCTCTGTGGTGAATCTGTAACAGGGTGGTCCCAAGAAAAAGAAAAGTTCCAAAAATCCTGGTTCTGCCCTAAGTGGGTGAAGCTACAAAAAAAAAAAAATTTCTGCAAAAAAAAAGGAAGATGGAGAACAGCAAGGAGACCTGGATAAAGCACATAAAACAAAAAAAAAAACATGTAAAAAAACTGTGCTTACTTTTTAATCTTAAACTAGTTAAAACAAATATGGGTGAGAGACCTGTGGGGAAGTTAGCAATAGCAGCTTCCATCTTAATTTTAATTTTGCTCTTTTCCTCCCAAATTTATCTAACTCTTTCTAACCCTTTTCTATAAATCTCTACTAAAAAGTCCTTTAAATGTATGCCAAGTTTTTAAGCCTTGCTTTAAGCCAATCCTATTTAACTAAACTTTTACCCTCAAAAAAATAAATAACTTTAGGGCCTCCCTGGTGGCGCAGTGGGTTAAGCAACGCACTATGAAGCAAACCACAGCCACTGCAGCATGAGTTCGATTCCTGCCGCCGGCCAGGGAGGGGACCCACATGGTGCAGCAGACCTCTCCTGCCTCGCCTGCTGCTCCCCTCAGCAGAGTACTTCAGTTGATGTGCCTGTTCTGTTCCCCGCTCTCTGTGGTGAATCCTCTCCACCCCCCCACCCCACACCTCTGGCCTGTACCCCAGTGCTTGTATGCATAAATAAATAAATCTTAAAAACAAAAACAAAAAAAAAATGGTAATGTCACCACAACCATTAATGTACCTTTAAAAAATAAATAAATAACTTTAAATACTTAACTTAATAACTATATTTTTTATTCTTTCTTTATTGTACCCTAGTTGTATTAAAATTACTTTCCATTAAAAGTTTTATATATTTATCTTAATGCGGCAGATGGCAAAACCCATTCAGAGAGGGCAAGCTTA
The DNA here is from genome assembly GCA_019455555.1 of Galemys pyrenaicus. NCBI lineage: Eukaryota > Metazoa > Chordata > Mammalia > Eulipotyphla > Talpidae > Galemys > Galemys pyrenaicus. The sequence goes on along the minus strand of JAGFMF010011723.1, from coordinate 1,330,138 downwards.
AAAGTTCTAAGTACTCCTCTCCCTGCCCTGTAACAAATCCTCTCACCAACCCCCCCCACACCTCTAGCCTGTACCCCAGTGCCTGTATGCATAAATAATAAATAAATCTTTAAAAAAAATAAAGTATCTGACATCTTAGAAGTCCAGGGGAATAAATCTGCTGAACAGAAAGTTTTTTCAAACATAAATACCTGAATGAAAATTATCTCTTTGGAAGAGTGGAATGTAAGTGTAATCTCATTTAATTACACCTTTGTCTGCTTCCTACCCAGCTAATTTCATCAATCTGCCTAGAAACAAAGGTCCTTCCCTGTGTACCGTAATACTGCTCAAAGATGGTATAACGTTAAGAACTATTATTATACAGTGACATAAATCACTCCAAGTATTAAAATCTTCCAGAGAATACAGGAAATCTCTTAAGGGCCTCCCTGGTGGCGCAGCAGGTTGAGAGCCACACCTCAAAGCACCCACATGGCATAGTAGACCTCTCCTGCTTCGCCCGCTGCTCCCCTCAGCAGTGTATCTCGGTCGATCTGCCTGTTTTGCTCCCCACTCTGTCTCTGGTGAAATCCTCTCACAACCCCCAACCTCTGGCCTGTACCCCAGCTTGTGTATGCATAAATGAATAAATCTTTAAAAAAAAAAAAAAGAAAATCTCTTAAAACCTCTCCATTTAATATCAGGTAATTATGTCTCTTTCATTATTTTTCTATCCACTAGTCTCACACCAAATAGCCAAGTGTGTTTCTTTCACAAAGCACTGGAAAGTCCCTGCTTAGTTCAATGCCATGCTCACCAACACATGCCATCATTTCCAGGCATCAGCATGCCTGTAACTACAGGCAGCCACAGAAAAACTCTTTTATACCCTTACTATATCCCATACCCTCAATTCTGCTGCCGTTCCAAGTTCTTTAATGCTCATTCTTCTGAAATATAAATACTGAACAAAACCTACAGAACCTGGAGAAAATAACTTACCCTGGCCAGAGTTGTAAAGCCTACATCTGTTAATTGAGAACACCTTGCAACTTCTAATATTCTGTCAAAAGAAAAAAAAAAAAAAGGTAAAATCAGGCCCCTAGAATAGTGTTTAAGAAAATGATCTCTTGTTCCCTAAGGACTGTATAATATAGTGACATTAACAGCTAAGCAAGTCTGTATACAGATCTTGTCATCCATTTGCATGGTCTCAGTCGTAAAGTGGTCATGCAAATACCACCTCAGAGTGACACAATAAGAAGAATAGATGCTTGTAATTAATGCCAAAATGCATGAGAAATGCATTTAAAAGCCTTCTTCATGGCATACTGCTCAACCCCCAGAGGGCAGCCTGCTCCTAGAAAACAAAGGAAATGGAGATAAATACTCTGCTTCAGTTAATGTGTTACTGAAGAAAATTACTCTTTTTCTTCCTATCTTCCATGTAGGTTCATTTAGTGTTAAATAGCTTTGAAAAATGCTATGAAGGGACTGTTTAATTACAGGTCTGTCCTAAATATGAAATTCCATACTTAGGAAAAACTATCCTTAAGTTTCCCGCCTCCTCCCACAGGCTCCCAGGGAGACCTAGTGGAGAGAGAGTAGCTAGCTGAGCCGGCAGTCACTCCTCTATCCATGACCTGCTCAACAACCGAAATACCAATCACAGAAATGGGAGTCAAAAAGTAATTCCTTTGTTAAAAGTGTGGTGGCATCTGCACCATAGTATCAAAAATTATGTTTGCTTACCAATTACTACAGAAATTGAAAAAAAAATTAAAGCTAAAATATAAGAAATCATTAAAAACTAAAAAACAATTCAAATGAACACTGTATCAAATGGGAAAGTGTGATCTGACTGAACCCTAACATCTGAAGATCACAGTTGAGTCTTTCTAGTCTAATGATAAAATAAAACATTAAGAGTGCTGGAATCCTACCTTGAAATAGAAAAAGGGAACAGGCAATAATTTGAGTGGAGTTTGGTCACTTCTTTATTCCTGAGAAGTACTTTACTCTAGGATTTTGATATTATTAATTTTGACCAGAAGTCTAATTTACTAAGGAACTGATACTATAGGCAAACTTTAAAAAAAAAATTTTTAATTTTTCAATTTTTCTTATAATGTTTGCTTTCCACAGGCAAACTTTCTGCCAATAATTATGGTTAGTCCCATGGCTAGGTGATGACACACACAAAGCTTTTAAGAAAGTTTAGAATGACTCTAATATGTAAGACAACTGATTTCAAGGGATTCTGGAAACAGAATGCCTGGGTTTGAATCCTTCCTCCTGGACTCAGCTAGGAGATCTTGAACAGGTCACCTAACTGCTCTGCTTTGGCTTTCTCATCTATAAAACAGAGATATCATTCATTTACCAAAGGAATTGGTAAATCCCTTAAAACAATGGCTACTATGCCTAACACAGAGTTTTTAAAAACAAAGATTTATAGGGTAATCCATGCTTATTACAAGACAATGTGTTGTGCTTATAGAATTACCATGGGCTTGATACTATTTGCATGTTAATACAGCGTATTTTGTAAATATTTGGCCAATCCCATATTTGGGCACTGAGAAGGAGCCACAGGGTTGAAAAAAACACTTGCTCTAAAAGTCTGTCAGCACTATTTAACTACCCCTGCTTATGTTTCTAACATCATTACAACAATATAAATGGTTCGGCCTTTAAAACTTTCTTCAGAAAAAAAAATTAAAAAATAAAACTTTCTTCAGAAAGGAATCACACAAAAGCATTAGTAAGAGAAAAAGCCTTCATTTCTTTACTTAAGGAGAAATAAAATGTTGACTTTGTTCCCCTAGTATGAATAGCAAGAAATAGAAAATGGGGACTCTTATCCCAATTAATGTAATCAAGTAGGGTATAAAGCAAGTAGGTGGGCATTAAAATAGTGGGTCTTGCAGTTGTCCACCTTAAAAATGTCAAGGTTCCAAAAGGAGTAAATGCAGGTAAAGGAGGCCGCTGTTCCTGTCCCTTCATTCTCGAGCTAAACAAGAAAGTTTACCTAAGCCGCGGGCAGTTCTGACCTAGAGCATTCAGGATAGCATCTGTGATGTTGGAGCAGCCGGAGGCACAGAGGGACTGTAACTTATGGCACCCTCTACATATAGTAATAAGACCGTCATCTGTGATTTGCTAAAAAACAAGAGCAAAAAAACAAAACAAAACCCATAGATATTAGTAACTTAGCAGAAGAAACAGAAGGAAAAAAATGTTACCTCTCTGGAAATAAGAACCAAAAACAAATAAAAGAAGATTTAAATTAATCAGTTCCTTTTGATTTAGTTTGCAAGATAATCTGTGTTCATTTGTGGTGGAAAGACAAGAAGCTATAGTGGGATTCTTTTAACCTAATGGGATTGGGAACAGCATGGGGTACATCACTGTGTAGTTTCAACTGAATTATTTCATATCCTAGAAAACAGTAAGAACAGTAGTACTTTAATAGTATAAACATTTACAAATTCAAAACTAATGCTGGTAAATTAGTGAAAAAGATGAAACCAGAAAATAGCTGCAATCTTGTACCAACCACAGATTATTTCTATATTTTAGTTTTATAATATCTTAACTATAGAGCATACAAGTCAAATGATTTTTTGTTTCAAATTATTTGAAAGTAAATAGAACACAGATGTTACATTAAAATGTATTCACTGATTATATTAGTATGTTCTCAATATTACACAACTGAATCAAAATATAAAAAAAATATCAAAAGGTAGATACAGGATTTGTCATGAGAATAAATTAGTGAGACATATACATAGGTGAAAGTAACTATTTAAAAAGTGCCAGTAAAAAATGACATATTGTTTATGATCTAACATGGATAACTGAAATGTAAATAGGAAGCAGCAATCAATAAGCAGGCATATTTAGCAGGCCATTAGAATTTGTGTCACATATTAGCACGGTACTAATAGGGCTATGTAGCCTTTTTCTTCTTAATGTTTTAAAGGTATTACTGAGGTAGAAATGTTTTAAAGGTATTACTGAGGAAGATGAGAAAAGTTTTATTACCAATATATTAAATTTTAGAAAGAGTAAGATTCACTAAATTTTTGTTTCAAATTAGTGAAACAGAAGAAAATGGATCAAAAATGTGCTCTGGCCACTTCAAGAGTTCTGGGCAAGAACATGAAGTCTCATGTATGTTGAGAATCATGACATTACATTATCTAGAAGGAATGATGATGCACTAAGATCCAGGTGCAGGGAATCAGTAAAATATTCCAACTGTGATTCTGCCTGGTGGAATGGTAAAAGGAATAAAACTAAAATAGTGGATGTATGTATGGTATATATTATTTATTTGAAGGTAACACACACGTCCACACCATTATAGTATCTGTGTGTATAAATGAAATCTGAAGATGGCTAAAAACATTTTTCTCCTAGTACTGAAAGATGGTGGTTTTATGTTTGTAATTTATAACTGTTGTGCATGTTCTTTATCTCAGGTCCAATATCTACATTTAAAAAATGAGATTAAACAAATTCTGGTAGTTAGCAACTATGGCACTAAGAATTAAAAAGGAGCAGTTAAGAGTTGAAGGAATGTTATTCCTTTAAATAACATTCCTCTAATTCAGTCTTCTGGAGCCTCCTAAGCAGATCACTATCAGCACCATTCCCTAGGAAGCTGGAAGGGTAGGTTGTTTTTTTGTGTAACTTTTAATGCATCAATTTAAAACTGAACCAACCATAAAGCTCTCAAATTTCAGGTGATCTAACTAGAAGGGGGTGGGTATAAGATGTGGAAGGTTTAGCAAGAAGGAAAAACTCCCATAAACTTAATCCATGGCTATGAGAAGCTCTCATCCCAAAGCAACATCTATATGTGATTTTTCAAGGCAAGAGAGAAAAGTTAAAGGTATACTGTCAATACTCCAGAAGCCTGAGAAATTTTGGTAATTCTGAATAAAATTCAGGAGTTTTGGGATAGACACAAAAAGACTGATGACAGTCTAAACAGGCCAAATGTGAACTACAAATAAAATGAATTATTAACACTGAGGAGTCGTAGAAAGGGCTGCTTACTAAGCAAGTCTGCAAGTTCAAGGTCACCAGTTCAGGACAGTGAGCACCTATGTACTTGAGAGCTTCATCTTCTAGCTAGAAAGATTAAAAGGAGAGAGAAAAAAATGATTACTGACATTGTTTTAAAAGATAATGATCTAAGAGTATATGTATTTCATTAATACATTCTCAATATAGCCAAGCAAGTTCCAAAAGAATGAATTATAGTCATGTAAGATGTAATTCATATAATTAGTGTGCTTATCAGTATTTTCATCAATTCTGACAACCAAAGTCATCAAATCAAGAAAAAGATAAACACTGCCTAATGTTCATGGATTTTTATTTTGAAAGTTTAATATACTTCAGCATTTTGAAAGCTAAAATAATTTTCAAATTTCTATACTGTCTCTAAGATTTTTTTTAAAACTAACTTTTGGAAGCAGGAGCTGAGAAAGGAATCCATAGTTTATCTGCTATTGGAAGATCAGTGCCATGTGTACAGTGCTGAGAACAGATGGCAAGTAATTGATTATAATGATGCATTCCAATCAATATTTTTCAGGATTCCATTAAAAAACAGAAGCTCAAGCTGTTGTTTTAAGGCAGAGATAGTCTAAAGCTGTTTCAAACAATGGGAACCTCCCCATTCCCTATCATGATTAAAGAATGAGGGTATTTTCAATGGAATACTGGTCTTAATATCTATTAATGAAATAAAATAATAAAAGTCCACTTTGTCACATATAAACCTACTCTTGATAATTTCCTTCCAGATGCTACCTACAATTTCTCTTTTTTCACTGTAAAACACTGAGAGTAAAATTCTTACTGACAAAAATACGTTGGATTTGTAATGTATCTGGCAGAAATACAGATCAACATGATAAAATGTAGGTTGCTGTATAGTTGGCACACTTATGAAAAGCTCCTCATGGCTAAACAACTAGTAAAAATTTCCAGACTGCCTTCTTGCCTACTGAAATTCCAGGTTTCAGGCAATGAAAACACAGCAAATTTTCTTTAAATGGAATGGCATGAAAACCCTTCTGGTCTGTGGTATACAGTCAGCATGACTGTCTCCCCCAAACTGTCTCCTCTCAAAAATTTATTTTTGGTCAAATGTTAATTCTTTTTATCTATCTCTGAGAAAAACACTAATTTTCAGTAAGCATATCTCTTTTGTCAATAACACGAACAACTACATACACCTCAAGGTATCCTTGGTGCTGCCCACGAAGTTCAAGGTTCCTCTTTCACAGCAATACATCAAGTTATTACCTGTGTGCAGCCTTTTAAGAATAAGGCCTTGAGACCCCCACAGCCTCTCACTAGTGCTTGGATGCCATCCTTGGTTACTTGGTCACACCAGGAAATATTCAATTGCTCCAATAGTGGACATCCCTCACTTGGGAAAAAGCAAAATGAAATAAGCACATGACTAAATATAAATTCAAAGGCACCAAAGTCTCATTTTATTAGTTATTTATTTAGCGAAAAGAAAATAGCCCTAGGTGCTCCCACAAAATATACATATTTATTTAATGTAGATTTGGAATATAGGCAATCCTGTAACAACAAAAACCTAACAATGTTTGTAGTGTTTAAGTGGGACTATATCACTAAGAGAGCAATCTCAAATTCAACTTAACTAAAAAAGCACAATATTTTTCCAACTACATTAGATACTTATAGAAGTTTATACTTTTCAAAGCATATTCTTTTTATAATTATCACCTATTCAAAAGGTCTTTAGGCAGGAAATGGAAATTAAGAGATTTGTTAAAACTGGCAGATTAATGAAGAACTTAAGTTCAAACCCAAATTTTCTCTATCAAATAATTCTCTTTATCAAAGTAATAATAAAAACATTTAAACTTATTTAAAAAAAATGACGAAGAATCAGTAAATTTCCTTATTTGGAAGTACCTAAAATACTGTTTCAGTGGGCTGAATTTGAGATATATTTTATAGCTTTTCTGCCTTCAATAAAATACTAGCTTCATCTGTGGAAAATACTACTTTAGTTATAAAAGAAAGCCATGGACCCTGGTTTAAGTTCATTCTTCACCATTAAGTCTATACTTAATTAATGGCTTAATTCTTACTACTCACAAGTGTAAGCAATATATGAAGCTGTATATATATGACCAATATATTATCATTTATAAAATGCTGGTCAAAAAAAGGGTAAAGTTACAAAGAAAACAGGCATTTCAGCCTTTTATAATTTCCATAATGTTCCCTAAACATTACATTAATATTAAAACAACTGAAACTTGTTGAGTTCAAACTAGATGGCAGGAACCCTGCTGCAAACTTTATATGCATTAGGCTGAACCACACGAAGCTGTCATTTTTATAAGACAAAACTCAGCAAATAATGGCAGTTTTTATGGTTCAGTTGAATTATCGAATAATAATAATGTTAACGATAAGGAAAAGCTCAAGTGTTTCATTTGCTCCAGATACCTGGCTAGTGACCTGGCTCTAACATGGTGCTTTACTCACATACGGCAAGGCTATTTTTACTTTTGAAAAACAAGCCTTCACAAAAACCTTACTATTCATGTATAAATTATACTACTTTGTTCGGAAATTCTAGTTACCTCTAGTCATTTCATCTGAATGTGTCCTGTAGTCTGGGCAAGAGGTAAAACAGAAAATATATTTTAAATTATAGTACACATCCATAAAACACTGTTTCCATGAATTCCAGCTTCAGGTATTTTAAAAAAATTATTTGTTCTGATTACTGAACACTGTTATGAGAAATTTACCTCAGAGCTTTAAGAGACATGTTTGTTATAGATGTACAGGAAGCCAAGTCAAGGTGCCTGAGTTTGGAACAGAACTTGCTAAGGCTAGTACATGTACTGAAAAATGGAGAAAGAAAATAATGAGTAAGAACACATCCTTAATATATCATACATGATTCTCACTAAAGATACATGTGTATATATAGGAACTATAAATTTTCCACACCCAAATAAAAGCAATTATAAATCCTGGGACCTTTCACATTGAGAAGAAAGTCTGGTTCCATGTATGAGAATTTGAATGAGAAATAGGTGGTGTTTTTTTTCTTTCTTTATATATATTTGACATCAATTGTGGTCCCCATGGATTTCCCACGACAATTTCATCAGTGCACCATCACCTCAGTCCCTTGTGTTCTTTGTATCCTCATCCCATTCCCTACCCCACACACAAAGTGTTTCTGATTTGTCCTTGCCTTTTTTTGTTGTTGTTATTATGCTTTTCCTTGGTCCTTTCATTCCTAGGAGTGAAACCATCAGGTATTTTTCTTTTGCCTTCTGACTTATTTCACTGAGCATAATTCCTTCTAGCTCCATCCATGTTTCTACAAATGACTCGTTTACCTTTTTGATTGCTGAATAGTATTCCACTGTGTATATGTACAACATCTTCTTGATCCAATCATCTATCTTTGGGCATTTAGGTTGTTTCCAGGTCTTACCTATTGTAAATAGTGCTGCAATAAACATAGGCGTGCCAAGTATTTTTCTGAATCAGTGTTTTTGTGTCCTTTAGGTATAGTCCTAGGAGTGGGATTGCTGGGTCATATGGGAGTTCCATTTTTATTTTTTTTAAAGATCTATTTATGCATACAAGCACTGGGGTACAGGCCAGAGGTGTGTGGGGGAGAGGATTCACCACAGAGAGCGGGGAGCAGAACAGGCAGATCAACAGAAGTACACTGCTGAGGGGAGCAGTGGGCACAGCAGGAGAGGTCTGCCGCACCATGTGGGTCACCTCCCTGGCCAGCAGCAGGATTGAACTTGTGCTGCAGTGGCTGCAGTTTGCTTCATAGTGCATTGCTTAACCCACTGTGTCACCAGGGAGGCCCGGGAGTTCCATTTTTAGTAGTTTAAGAAACCTCCACACTGCTTTCCACAGTGGTTGGGACCAGTTTGCATTCCCACCAGCAGTATAATAAAGTTCCTTTTTCTCCACATCCTCGCCAACATTTGCTAATTTTTTTGATATGTGCCATTCTCACTGGTGTGAGGTGGTATCTCATAGTGGTTTTTATTTGCATTTCCTCTTTGGAGAAATGTCTTTTTTTTTTTTTAAAGATTTATTTATTTATGCATACAAGCACTGGGGTACAGGCCAGAGGTGTGGGGGTGGTGACAGAATCCACCAGACAGAGCAGGAGGCAGAACAGGCAGATTGACAGAAACACTGCTGAGGGGAGCAGCGGGCAAGGCAGGAGAGGTCTGCTAGCCATGTGGGTCTCCTCCCCGGCTGGAGGCAGGGATCGAACTAGTGCTGCAGTGGCTGTGGTTTGCTTCATAGGGCGTTGCTTAACCCACTGTGCCACCAGGGTGGGCCCTGGAGAAATGTCTTTTTAGCTCTTCTGCCCTTTTAAAAAATTTTTTAAAAAAAGATTTATTTATGCATACAAGAGCTGGGGTACAGGCAAGAGTTGCGAAAGGTTCGAGAGGATTCACCAGAGACAGAGCAGTGGGAAACAGAGCAGGCAGATCTACTGAAATACACTGCTGAGGGGAGTAGTGGGTGAGGCAGGAAAGGGTCCTGCCTCCCTGGCCGGGAATCGAACTCCCGCTAATGTGCGGCAGATGCTTCAGTGTGGTGCTCAACCCGCTAAGCCACCAAGGAGGCCCTCTTCTGCCCATTTTTTGACTGGATTGTTTACTTTGCTTTTGTTCAGTATGGACGGCTCTTTGTAGATCTTTGTGATAAGTCCCTTGTCAGTTGTGTGCAAAGATTTTCTCCCAGTGGAAGTAGGTGGTGTTTAATTCACATTTGAAAGGTTTTTTTTTAAGATTTATTTATTTATGATACAACAGCTGGGGTACAGGCCAGAGGCACAGGAGGTGAGAGGATTCATCAGAGACAGAGCAGGGAGCAGAACAGGCAGACTGACTGAAGTACACTGCTGAGGGGAGCAGTGGGTGAGGTAGGAGAAGTCTGCTGCACCATGTGGGTCCCTTCCCTAGCAGGAGATAGAACTTGTGGTGCTGTGCCACAGAATCTTCACAGTGCGGCGCTCAACCTGTTGTGCCCCCAGGGAGGCCCCACATTTGAAAGTGGTAATAGTTATTAACACCAAATACATGTGCACAGATGGGCTACATGCATTTTACAAGTCCAGGAATTACACGATACTAGGTGGCACCTGCTAGCAAGGGGTGAAACAGAAAGACAGCAAGCTCTGTTTCTGCTCTTTCACTTAATTCTTTGCTAAGTATTTCCTTTTACATAGCAATAAAGAACCAGCTTTTACAAGGTATGCAGAGGGTGGACCAGTACTGTGCTGAAAGAAGGTATGTTATATTATCACCTACATTCCTTTATGCATTTCTTAAAGGCCTTTTCACAGTGGTCAAGTTCTCTGTTAATTATTTTAGATTATGGGAAATTTCAGAGTGAATAATAAGAGAACAGACATTTATCAACATTCTACTATTTCATCTGTTTCACATTTTCTAAGCTCGCTCCACCCCCCACCCCCACCCCCACCCCCATTCCAGTATTAAAGCACATCCTGGACATATTATTTCACCTGTAAATATTTCAGGACATATTTCTATGTCATTTTAGTGGCAAGGAGAGGAATAATACAATATCATGTATTATTTTGCAGTACTGTACATCCTTTCTTGTGCTTATTAAACATTCATTTCTTCCTTGGTGAAATGTCTATACAAGAATTTAGCCCAAGTTGTAAGTGAATTGTCTGACTAAGATTTCTTTATGTAGTCTCAACACATGTTCTTTGATTTCCCTCAGTAATGTTTTGTTATTTTCAGTGCAGAAATCTGGCACTTCTTTCAGAATTAGGTTATCTGCAAATAAAGATAAGTTTTATTTCTTTCCTATTTGTATGTCTCCCCCCTTTTTTTTCTTTTGAACTTACTGCATTGACTAGAATTTACAACAGAATACTGAATAGAGTGAGAGCTAACAGTTGCGCCTTCCTCCGGACCTTAGGGTTAAAGTATTCAGTCTTTTTACCATTAAGTATGATGTTAGCAGTAGATTTTTCATAGATGCCTTTGAGGACATTCTCTTTTTGTTTGCTAAAAATTTTTATCATGAATGGATGTTGGATTTTGGCATTCACACTTGTATCTAATTATTTATTAGTTATCTGTTGTTGCATTAACAAATTACCCCAAAACCGAGCAACTGAAAATAAATATTCATTATTTTAGTTTTTGGTGTGTAAGGAGAAATACAGGCACAGGCAGCTTAGCCAAAAGTTAAGTGGGTATAGTTTTCCTTCCAAGCTCATTTAGGTGGCTAGTGGTTGCTGGCTGACCTCAGAAGATCCAGTTCTAGTCTCACTGATAGGCTTTTGGTAGGTTTCAGGTCCTTGATGGCTGCTGGCTGGATTTACCAGTTCCTTGCTGTGTGGGCCTGTCTTGCTCACAACAGGATAGGTAGCCTGCTTCCCCCAGAGCCAGAGCCCTGAGAGAAAGTAGAGTAAGACAGAAGTCACAAGCTTTTTGTAACTTAGTTTTCAAAGTGACATCCAATCTCTTTTGCAGTATTCTATTGTTGGAAATGAGTCAGCAGGTCCAGTCCATGGTCAAGGGGAAAAGATTACACAAGGACGTGAATACCAGGAGGTAATGATTATTTGGGGACCATTTTAGAGGTTGCCTATCATACTGAAATGACCAATTGGTTTTGATCCATTATTCCAGAGGGCAGTGAATGTCAACAGCTGTCTGTTTCTATATGGCCCACAAGGCAAAAATGGTTTTGATATTTTTAAGTGGTACAAAGAAAATCAAAAGTTACTATTTTGTGACATGTGAAAACTGTAAGAAACCCAAATCTCAGCACCAGCAATAAAGTTTTATTGAGCACAGCTGTTCTGTTTATGTACTGTTTATGACCACTTTTGTAAAACACTAGCAGGGTTTGAGTAGTTCTAATAGAGATTGTATGGCCAAAGAATCCTAAACTATTTCCTTATCAGCTGTTGTCCAGACAAAGTTTGCTGATCCCTGTTTTAATTTACTAGTAACTGAGAAATTACATTGATTTTCAGATGTAAAACCAAACTTGTATTTCTGGGATAAATTCTACTTGCTTATGATCTGAAAATCCTTTTAAATGTTGCTGAACTCAGAATACTATCATTTTTTTAGAAAAGATTTACTTGTGCATATAAGCACTGGGGTACAGGCCAGAGATGCAGGGGGATGAGAGGATCCACCACAGACAGAGTGGGGAACAGAACAAGCAGATCCACTAAAATACACTGCTGAGGGGAACAGCAGGTGAGGCAGGAGGTCTGCTGTGCCATATGGGTCACCTCCCTGGACAGCCAGCGGCAGGGATTGAACTAGTGGCTTCGTTTTGCTTCATAGTGCATTGCTTAACCCATTGTGCCACCAGGGAGGCCCCAAATTGCTATAATTTGTTAAGTATTTTTGCATCTCCTGAGGGATACCGATTTTAGATTTCCTTGCTTTTGCATCACAAAAACACCAGTCTTGTAGAAAAGTTTCCTCTTTTCCTTTATGAATTTGAAGACTGGTAATTATTTCTTCTTGAAATACTTGATGTAACACACCAGGGAAGTTATCTGGAGTTTGGTTCTTTCTTTGGGATGATTTTGAATTGCTTACTGAATTTACTTATTATACATCTATTTAATTGTTATCTAATCTCATCTTTATCCTTCCCTTCTGAATGCTTTGTTCTCAGTTTTAAAGTATTTTTTCTCATTTCTTTTTTTTTTTTTAAAGATTTATTTATTTATACATCCAAGAGCTGGGGTACAGGCCAGAGTGGTGGGAGGTGAGAGGATTCCCCAGAGACAGAGCAGGGAGAAGAACAGGCAGACTGAC
>JAGFMF010011723.1:1300851-1317220 GCA_019455555.1 Galemys pyrenaicus | reverse complement strand
AGGCAGGAGAGGTCTGCTATGCCATGTGGGTCCCCTCCCTGGCCAGCAGCAGGGATCGAACTCATGCTGTAGTGGCTGTGGTTTGCTTCATAGTGCATTGCTTAACCCGCTGCGCCACCAGGGAGGCCCTCTCATTTCTTAATATCGAATGTTGTTACTGATTTGAGCTTTCCTCTTTTGATACAGGAATTCAGTTATTATCACTGCATCCCATAAACTCTTAATAACTTTTCATTTTCATTCAGTAAATTTAAGTCATGCAAGATGATCTGATAAACATACATGTAAAAATTGTATGACAAATATAGTAAACACCTCACAAAACGATCATTTTTTTTGTTATAGCGAAAACATTTAAATATTTTATAACAATTTTCAAATATATGATAGGTTAACCATAGTATTAACTATTGTCACGAGATCCCCAAAACTTATTATTCCTCTATAAGAAAATATTTTTATCATTTGACCAGCATCTCATTTTGTTCTGTTATTTTCAAAACCTATTGAGAAACTTAGTCAATTTTTAGATATTGTATTCCAAAGTTTTCCTTTGGCTGGGTTTTATAATTTTGTAAATTCTCAATTTAACAAGTCTTACTCTCAAACTTTCCTATTTTTCCCACATGCAATACTTTTCTACAAACTAATGTGACCAAAATTATCACCAGCAACAAATTTCAAATTTTTTTTTAAAGATTTATTTATTTATGCATACAAGCACTGGGGTACAGGCCAGAGGTGTGGGGAGGAGGTGAGAGGATTCACCACAGAGAGCGGGGAGCAGAGGGCACAGCAGGAGAGGTCTGCTACGCCATGTGGGTCCCCTCCCTGGCTGGCAGCAGGGATCGAACTCGTGCTGCAGTGACTGCGGTTTGCCTCACAGTGCATTGCTTAACCCATTGCGCCACCAGGGAGGCCCTCAAATTTTTCTTAAAATGAAAACTTTATTATTTATTTAAAGGTTTATTTATTTATGTATACAAGCACTGGGGTACAGGCTAGAGGTGTGTGTGGGCGGTGAGAGAATCAACCAGAGTGGGGAACAGAACAGACAGATCTACTGAAATATACTGCTGAGGGGAGCAGTAGGTGAGGCAGGAGAGGTCTACCTGCACCATGTGGGTCACCTCCCCCAGCCCCCAACCAGGGGCAGGGATCGAACTCATGCTGCAGTGGCTGCGGTTTGCTTCATAGTGTGTTGCTTGACCCAATGCACTACCAGGGAGGGCCCTGAAAACTTTATTTTTTAAGATTTTATTTATTTATGTATACAAGAGCTGGGGTGTAGGCCAGAGGTGTGTGTGGTGAGAGGATTCACTAGAGACAGAGTAAGGAGCAGAGTAAGTGGAATGACTGAAATACACTGCTGAGTGGAGCAGTGGGCAAGACAGGCTAAGTCTGCTGCACCATGTGGGTCAGCTCACTGGCTGGGGATTGAACGCATGCTGCAGCAGCTGGTAATAGCTTCATAGTGATGATACTTAACCCCTTGCACTACCAGGTCAATAATTCTTGAGCATTATCTATAACTACTAACATTTTATTGTTGGTGTTTCAATCTTTGTCCTTTCTAGATCTGTTTCTATTTTTTAAAAAAAACATTTATTTATTTATGTATACAAGAGCTGGGGTACAGGCCAGAGGCACGGAGGTGAGAGGATTCACCAGAGACAGGAGTGGGAATAGGCAAATGGACTGAAATACACTGCTGAGGGGAGCAGCGAGTGAGGCAGGAGAGGTCTGCCATGCATGTGGGTTCCCTCCCTGGCTGGGGATAGAACTCGAGCTACTGTGTCACAGATGCTTCAGAGTGCAGTGCTCAACCCATTGTGCCACCAGAGTGTCCCATCGGTTTCTATTGAGTACTTGTTCTGGTTTTAATTTTTCTGTTTCTTTGCATATCTTGTAATTTTTGAGTGAACGATGAAAATTCTGTACGTTATATTGCTAAGTGTCTAGATTCTGTTATCTTCCTTTAAAAAATACTAGGTTTTGACTTGGCAGGCAATTAAATGAGTTGTGAATCAACATAACGCTAAATTTTTTCTTTTAACTTTTACTAGAGTAACCCTACTTTAGTTTTACTGCCAAAGTGGGACCATTCAAAAGGCTCAATAATGTCCCAAGATGTTCAATGAGATTTCTCCATTTTAAGTAGCAAAATCATCTTCCAGTCTTATTTAAACTCTGGTAATTCTTCAGTTTAGTTTCCCAATAAATGCGCTTTACTAAAAAATTTTTGTCCAGCTTTGTGAGGCTCTCAATATGTACATATCTAATTTACTATTCAACCAAATCTATATTGATTTCTGTATCCCTTATTTTAGTAGTTTCCCAGTCTCTACCTCCTTTAACTGATTGCTTTCTCTTCAAAACAATCAGAACTTGTATCTCTGCTTGGGTTCCTTCTCCTTGCACCATTATCCAGAAAATTCCACTGGGCTCACTTCATTTATTTCTCAGTCTCGTACCACATGTTGTTCTACATCTCAGGTGTACAGTTCTTTATAGCAGGAAGACAGTTACTGTCAGAAGTCTCCATCTTTGATCTTTAAAAGTTTTAACTTTTTTTTTAAGACTGTGTTTAAAATATTATTTCTCTAAAGTCACTAAGACAAATAAAAACCTGAACACTGACAAAAGCGTTTTCACAATATAAAGGTATTTCTTCAGAGGAGAGATTAAATTAACATTCTTACATTATAAGTTTTTATCTTTTAGAAATAACTATTTTAGAACATTTACATATTAAACAGTATGAAGATAAAAAAAGAGGTGAAATAAGGCTAGCCATAAATGATACTTCCTTAACTCTCAATTTCAAATGGGGTGATGAATTCACTATACTATTTTGTCTACTTTGGTATGTTTAAAATGTATCTAAGAAATGAAAATTCAGGGGCCTCACTGGTGGCCCAATGGTTAAGCAAAGCACTATGAAGCAAAACACAGCCATTGCAACATGAATTTGATACCTGCTGCCCACCAGGGAAGGGACCCACATGGTGCAGCCAGACCTCTTCTGCTGTGCCCGCTGCTTCCCTCAGCAGTGTGTTTCAGTGGATCTGCCTGTTCTGTTCCCCACTCTGTCTCTGGTGGATCCTCTCATCACCCCACACCTCTGGCCTGTACCCTAGTGCTTGTATGCAGAAATAAATAAATCTTGAGGAAAAAAAGAAATGAAAATTCAGCAGAAGATTTTCTCTCTTTGTAATTACAGATCTAATTTGATATGGCTGGGATCATGTGTTTTCTTTTCAATTTTTGACTTAATAATTTAATTATATGAAATATTTACTAGGGGGCCTCCCTGGTGGCACAGTGGGTTGAGCGCTGCACTGTGAAGCATCCGCAGTGCAACGGTGAGAATTCAATCCCCGGCCAGGGAGGGGACCCACATGGTGCAGCAGACCTCTCCTGCCTTGCCTGCTGCTCTCCTCAGCAGTGTATTTCAGTCTGTTCTGTTCCCCACTCTGTCTCTGGTGAATCCTCTCACCCTCCCCCACACCTCTGGACTGTACCCCAGTGTTTATATACATAATAAATAAATCTTTAGAAAAAATAATCAAAAGTTAGCAATGTTGTGACCTCAAAAAAACTGGTAGCACAGTGGGTTGAGTGCCACACTGTGAAGTATCCAAGGCACAGCAGCGCAAGTTCGATCCCCGGTCAGGGAGGGGACCCACATGGCACAGCAGAGCACTCTTGCCTTGCCTACCACTCCCCCTAGCAGTGTATTTCAGTCCATCTGCCTGTTCTGCTCCCCACTCTGTCTCTGGTGAATCCTCTCACCTCCCATGCCTCTGGCCTGTACCCTAGCTCTTGCATGCATAAAAAAGTAAATCTTAAAAAAAAAAAATCAATGCTGTGACCTCAAAGCAAGCAATAAAATAAACAAAGTGTACCATGTGGTGCAGTGTTTTCCACTTTCATTCATTCAAGCAATTCCAAGGATCCCATCTTTTTCATGAGGCCTTTTTAAAAAATGATTTATTTATTTATACATGTAAGGATTCACCAGAGACAGAGTGGGAAGCAGAACAGACAGGCTGACTGAAACACACTGCTGAGGGGAGCAGTGGGCGAGGCAGGAGAGGTCTGCTGCGCCATGTGGGTCCCCTCCCTGACCGGTGGCAGGGATCGAACTCGTGCTGCAGTAGCTGAGATTTGCTTCATAGTGAGTTGCCTGACCCACTGCACAACCAGGGAGGCCCTTCACGAAGCCTTTTTGAACAGAAGATTCAATGAACAATACTAGTTCTTTCCTGCATAAATGGGATTTTTTTTAAGTTATTAAAACATTTATTCTATCATAAAACACACTGTCAGGCACTAAACATAACACAGATAACAGAAAATATCCCTCACTGCTTAGAAACTATAATATCAAGTTAAAAACTTTTCAGTATCTAAAACTATTTGGAAGCTATGGTTATTGTGTTTTTTTCTTTTTTTGAAGGAATATTGGTTTGTAACACTGGTTTATATAAAAAAAGACATTGTAGAAACATGGATGGAGCTAGAAGGGATTATGCTGTTGTGTTCACAGTACAGCACAGGATCACATATTTGGCAAAGAGTAAAGCTCCAACATTTGTTCAGTATCTACTAAGTCAGGCATTTTAGCATATATTATTTCATTTGATTCTCCTAACATTTTCATATTTTATTTTATTTTGTATAGGTTATAAAAGCAATCTAAAAAAAATAAAAGCAATCTATTTTGGATGCTGTAGCACAAATTAAATTTTAGGCTACATTTCAATATGCTAAGTCTATATTTCAATTTAATATATTTGGCTGTAAATCCATCTTTCAATTTTTTCAACAGTTTTTTCCCCCCATTATTTATGTATATTTGACATTATTTGTAGTCCCCATGGAATTCTCACCACCAATTCACCAGTGCACCATCACCTCAGTCCCTTATGCTTTCTGCCCATGTCCCCATCACTCTCCTTCCCCCTCTCCCTCCACAAAGTGCCTCTAATTTGTCTGTTTTTACTGTGTTGTGATTTTTTTCTTTTATTGTTATTGTTCTTTTCCTTAATCCCTTCTTTGGCTCCCTTATATTCCTTCTATAAGTGAAACCATCCAATATTTTTCTTTTGCCTTATGACTTATTTCACTGAGCATAATCCCTTCTAGCTCCATCGTTTTGTTTGCTTTTTTTTTAAAGATTCATTTATTTATGCATACAAGCACTGGGGTACAGACCAGAGGTGTGGGGGTTAAGAGGGGAGCAGAGACAGAGCAGGGAGCAGATCAGGCAGACTAACAGAAGTACACTGCTGAGGGGACCAGTGGGCAAGGCAGGAGAGGTCTGCTGCGCCATGTGGGTCCCCTCCCTGGCCAGCAGCAGGGATCGAACTCGTGCTGCAGTGGCTGTGGTCTGCTTCATAGTGCGTTGCCTAACCCACCGCGCCACCAGGGAGGCCCTCCATCGTTGTTTCTACAAATGTCATTTTTGATTGCTGAATAGTATTTGATTGTGTATATGTACCACATCTTCTTGATCCAATCATCTATTTTTGGGCATTTGGGTTGTTTCCAAGTCTTAACAATTATAAATAGTGCTGCAGTGAACACAGGGGTACAGGTATTCTTCTGAATTAGTGTTTTTCTGTTCTTTGGATATAGCCCTAGGAGTGGAATTGCTGGGTCATATGGCAGCTCCATTTTTAGGAGACTGAGGAACCTCCACACAGCTCTCCACAATGGTTGGACCAGTTTGCATTCCCATATAAACAGGATTCTTTACTTTTTCACCTCATTTCACAACAGGCAATAATTTTCCTACATAATATTTAAATGTTACTTAATATACGTTATTACCAATACAGATCCTTGAGGTGAATGTCTTTTAGTTCTACCTCCTATGTTTGTTGTATATGTAACTGGAAGGTCACAAGAGGAAAGATTACAATTTATTTCTTTAATTTTGTGGCGGACACATACACATTTAAAGAATTACTTAATACAAATGCTCAAATTTGTATTAAAATCAAAAACTGTTCAGTCCTGCTTAAGATTTTACATCTTTTCATAGTTATCTGCTTATTGCCTTTTAAATGCTACCAAGCCTCCCTGGTGGCGCAGTGGGTTAAGCAATGCACTATGAAGCAAACCGCAGCCACTGCAGCACAAGTTCAATCCCTGCTGCTGGCCTGGGAGTGGACCCACATGGCGCAGCAGACCTCTCCTGCTGTGCCCGCTGCTCCCCTTAGCAGTGCGTTTCGGTCAGTCTGCCTGTTCTGTTCCCGGCTGTCTCTGGTGAATCCTCTCACCTCCCTGGACTCTGGCCTGTACCCAGCTCTTGTATGCTTAAATAAAATCTTAAAAATAAATGAATGAATGAATGAATGGATAGCTACCGGGTATATTCTTGAAATATAAGTAGTCTTAACTTATATCAGTATCCACATAATATGCTCACTGACTACAACTTTTATGTTTTAATTTTTTAAAGATTTATTTATTTATAAACACAAGAACTAGGTATGTGTAGACCAGAGATGTAGGGAGGTGACAGGATTCAACAGAAACAGAGTGGGGAGCAGAACAGGCAGATGGACTGAAATACACTGTTGAGGGGAGCAGAGGGTGCGGCAGGAGAGGTCTGCTGCACCATGCAGGTCACCTCCCTGGCCAGGGATCAAACTCATGTGGCTACAGATAGCTTGATAGTGCTATGTCTTTAACCCTTATGCCACCAGGGAGGTCCTTATGTTTTACTTTAAATATCAAGATAGAACTTGGCCCAGATTCCAAAATAACTTTCTTACTCTAATTTCTTCTTTAATGTCACTTTCTCCTTCTAAAGTATCTTTCCCTTTTAAAATCAAAATGAAATTTGATAAATATATTTCATTGCCTGCATTTAAAACTCAAGTGTAGGCCATATAAAAGGGGCTATTACGTAAGAATTTAAAAAAGAATACTTACGCATCTGTAGTCTTTGTACACCCATTCAAATTCAGTACTTCTATGTTCCTACAGTTTTGTGCAAAGGTCCTTTATGGGAAAGAAACAAAGTAAAAGTTTGAAAATGGAATAGGCCCAATTCTAGGCATTAAACAAAAGAAATTATGGTTGAATGTTGGCAGCAAAGTAGTTAACAGTTATGAATAAATTAATTTTTAATCATAGAATTTTTAAAATTGATGCTTTTGTCGATCAAGGTAAAAATTACCCTTAGTATATAGACCATGACTTTACAATGGGTCCACTATATGATCAAATCACTATACTAGCCTTCCTAGTGAATATAAATCACATGGCTTAATACTCATATTATGGTTGCCAAGTAGACTGTGTGGGTAACACATGTGAATAACCATTATTAGCACAGCATATGCTATTAGCTAATGTTACACTATAAAACAGGTCACTGTTCTTTTCAGTAAAATAAAAAATTGTTGTTTTTTAGCCTTTATATATATATCTTTTCATGTAAGTGGTTGTTGAACTGCATAAAAATTTGTGTTAAAATGTAATCATGAGTCAGGGCCTCCCTGGTGGCACAGTGGGTTAAGCAATGCACTATGAGGCAGATCACAGCCACTGCAGCACGAGTTCAATCCCTGCTGTCGGCCAGGAAGGGGACCCACATGGTGCAGCAGACCTCTCCTGCTTTGCCCACTGGTCCCCTCAGCAGTGTACTTCCGTTGATCTGATCTGCTTCCTTGCTCTCTGTGGTGAATCCTCTCACCACCACCCCCCCACACACCTCTGGCCTGTACCCCAGTGCTTGTATGCATAAATAATAAATAAATCTTTTTAAAAAAATGTAATCATGGGTCATAAGAAATTTTCAATTAAATTGAAACAGGACAGTATAAAAAGGTGTGATAAAGTTATGAAAGTTGTATATTAGTACAAGAATTTTTTTCCCATCCATTCTACCAGCAAATTCTAAGTGATTTTCAAATAACACAGATTTATTTATTTATGCATACAAGAACTTAGGTACAGGCCAGAGGCATGGGGGACAGAGACAGAGTGGGGAGTAGAATAGGCAGACGTACTGAAATGTACTGCTGAGTGGAGCAATGGGTGAGACAGGAGAGGTCTGCTCTGGCCATGTGGTTCACCTCCCTGGCCAGAGACTGAAAAGAACCCAGGCTGCAGTGGCTGAAGATAGCTTCACAGTGTTGGGATTTAACCCCCTGCGCCACCAGGGAGGCCCCAACTTCTGGGTATTTTGTGCTATAAGCACTGTATGTGTATTTGGATTCAGAACAGTTTAGGAATTTAAAAGTTATTTTAGTCTTTTCTGGGTGAGTTGGTACTGTTCTTCACTTAAATCAAGAAGATCAGATAATTAAAAGTTATATTCTTGCCTTAATGCATTGTCTCCTACTCCAAGACATCCACGAAGACTTAACTTTCGTAAAAAGCCCCCACATCTCTTTGATATATTCTCAACCACCCGGCCCTGTAAAAAAAGATAAGCAAACAAAAAGGTAAGCCTACAATGTTTCTGAAAAGAAGACATCCTCATTTTTAATAATTTATAAATAATTTCTACTCATTTTAAAGGCCTAATCCAATAGTTCAATAGGAAAATTTCAACTTACTGTGAGAAATCTTTTCTGATTAACCTATCTACTTAAAACATGTCTAAACTCTATATTGTTATTTATTTTGCTCAATTTGTAAGATATTGAGAAATGTGCTCTGTAGATTTTTTTATGTCACTATGTTTGTGCAGATTGCCCTCCCTGTTAAATTGCAGGTACTGAACAACATTAATTCTTTTATTTTGTATCCTTTCCATTGTGTTTACTATAGTACTCTAAATACAGCAGAGACTCAATTAACTTAATGAAAGCTATGCTGAATGATTCAATGGGTCATGTTGTTTTATACTTATGTCTGTGAATATTTAGATAATCAGGAAAAACTAAAAAATCTAGCATAGTATGTTATTTTATAATCATATTATTTATTTTTTCTTATGTTTGCTTTCTTTTCTAGATGTAGTCCCCATAGAAATCCTACCACCAATTCACCCATGCACTGTCACCATAGTACCTTGTGTTCTCCCATCCCTGCCTTAATCCCAATCCCTCCCTCTTCCCTGCAGAATGTATCTGTTTTGTAGTTTTCTGTTTATTTTTGTGTTTTTTTTTTCCTGTTGCTATTGTTTTTTTCCCCTTGATCCCCTATATTCCCCCTATAAGAGACCATCCGGTATTTTTCTTTATCCTTATGACTTATTTTGCTGAGCAAAATCCTTTCAAGCTCCATCCATGTTTCTATGAATGGCTCTAGTTTGTCTTTTTTGATTGCTGAATAATATTCCATTGTTTATATAAACCACATCTTCTTGATCCAGTCGTCTATTTTTGGGTATTTGGATTGACTCCAAGTCTTACCTATTATAAATAATGCTGCAATAAACATAGATGTGCATGTATTCTTTTGAATTAATGTTTTTGTGTCCTTTCAGTAAGTCCCTAGGAGTGGTACTACTGGGTCATATGGTAGTTCCATACAGTTTTCCATAGATATTGGGCCAGTTTATATTCCCACCAGCAGTGTAGGAGAAAAATATGGAATGCTTCACGAATTTGCGTGTCATCCTTGAGCAGAGGCCATGCTAAGCTTCTCTGTATTGTTCCAGTTTTAGTATATGTGCTGCCAAAGCGAGCACTGTCAGTGTTATTTTAAAAGCACCTTCTGAAGATAATGGAAAGCAAACATAAGGCTTTTTAAACTTCTTAGATAGACCCTCAAGCTAACTACAATAACCAGTCTTCAAAAATCTTAATCTCTCAATCCTTTTAACAGTATGAGAAAGTTACTATTTTCACTCTCCTGATGAGAACATGGAATACTTAGTTTAAATTCAGGTTAAAATAATTTAAGCTTAAGTCATTATGCTTCTCCATCTTAGAAATAAAAAAGGTTCTATTAAGATATTTAATATGAGGGAACACTGAGAAGAAAGTCTCTCCCTAGTAGAAATCATTCAATACATGACTTTGGTGTTATTTTATTTCTTCACAAAAACTGCCTACAGGCTCTCTAAGATCCAGAATGCTTATCTCAAAACGAATTTATACGAGTATCATCTCACAAGCTGTCAACTCTACTAATGTTTCAATAAACAAATAGAAAATTACTTCCTTTAAATAAGCAAATATAGATTCACTTTCCTCTGCAAAAAAACAAAAATTTTACTCCGATTAATATGAAACAACTAAGTATTATTTCAATAAAATAATTCTGCTCACTCTCACAACTGAACAAGCTCTTGGGAACAATGCAGGCTCCCATGAAGTTCAGATGCCCTGAATTAATAGTCTCTCTCTCCAGGGAAAGGAGATTTATATAGTTGAGGCAAATCTGTTCCATGCCGTAATTACATTCTAACAAGAGAAATGGGGCCACCCATCACATAATTATACCTCAATATCCCTCTGGAAATCAAACAAGTCAATTCGCTGCCAGTTACTGCCATCTAGAGCCAGAACATTCCATGCCTATTTTGAAGACAAAAAGACAGATTGAACAGAATTTATAATAAAAGGGGAACACCAGCAACATTCAAGTTTATATCTCAACCTAATGATTATTTAAACTGACCAGAAATTCTCACTTCCCAACCATTAACCCCTAAAAGGTCTGCTGTATTTCCGATTCATACTTTATTTCTGATTCTATTACCTCATAAATGTGTGGGTACAGAGACTACCAGCTACTAAGATCTTATTGAGGGAATGAGGAAAAAAAAATAGTTATGATAAGTTTCATAGCTGAAAGTCATTCTCTAGTTGGAAGAGTCTAGTTTTTAAAACCAAAATGGGATAGTTCAGCTTAGAAAAGTAAGTATCTAATCCACCCCTCAACTAGGAACAAGATCGGGGTGAAACCAAAGATTAGTCAGTACTCAGAATACTATTATGTTCAATATATATGTATATCTGCTACCCCTAGCACCACTTGGTCAGACTCCAAACTGATATGGTGAACCTGGGACTTAAAAAGACATTGTCATTTTCCCATATATTTAAACAAAGTCTTAATGCTTTCCCCATTACCAACTTGCTCATTCATACATTTCCCAAATGATCATCTTTCCCTCCAACTTAATTTAGTGATAATTTTTAAATAGTGAAAGCTTAAATTTCTCATGCATCTTTCCAACAAGCTAGAATGAGGCAAGAAAACTTCCAAGCTATTCAACTTTTCTGGATTAGGTGAAAAATAACTCCAATAAGAGTTAATTTATTGTGTATTTTTCTGTACTTTAACCAAAATGTTTTTTTAAAATTTAAGTGTAAACAAAAGTAAAAATTGCTGAGTTAAAAACTTAAGAGTAATCATCACTCTTATTTACTATAACAAATCTAGTCATGGATTCAATATTAAAATTCAAAAAAAGAAACTGTGGATAAACTAAGTCCCAGGGCTACTGTCATGCAATCAATACAAAATATGTTGTGGGCCTTAAGGTAAGCAAGTAATTATTCCAGAAACCTCTACATTTTCTTAAGAGTTCAATATTTTCTTTATGAGGCTCTCTATTTTCCAGTGGCTTCTTAAATGGTTAATAACCACTGCAGACAACAGAAGAACCTAGTAAACACTGAGTCTACCTCAGATTTGGCCTGACCCTTACTCTACTTTCTCCAGCATGCAGGAACATATCTATATTTAGTCTCAGTATAACTGAGACTAAAATTTAGCAACATTAGGTTCTCTTGAGTCTTTAAAAACAAATAATTAAATACTTCAAGCAGAGAGGATAACTACTAAGGTATCAACTATTTACATTTAATAAAAATGGCAATTAGTATTCCTTTAAGTTAAAACATATTCAGAGTGAAGAGAAACCAAAAAATGAAAACAATTACATAGTTATTCAAATTAACAATAATGAGGTGAGACCTGCAACTAAACAGGTTTAGATAATGGTCTAAACTATATCTCAGTGATTTGACTTTAGCTTCTAAAGGAGACAGAAAGTACAAGCTACTCATCTGTACCAGTCATGTTCAGAGCTACCTCTCAAGTACCAGGGGCAGAAGACCATGAACAGAAAGCATTAGAATACTACTGATTGTTTCCAAAATAACAATACACAGGTTTAGTATGGATTTTCGGATATATTGTTAAACTTTACAAGACAAGATTAATTTTTTGCATGAAGTTTTGGAATTTCTGTGGTTTTTTGGTATGACAGTGGTGAATGAATCTAAGGAGATCCTAGGTCCACCTACACACGTAAACACAACACCAACACCTTTAATTATACCTGGCACATAATTATTTGTTAAATAAACAAGCAAAAAGTAGTATCCAGTTTATGAAAAGATGCCTGTAGGTATGCATTCATTTTATTAATTATTACATATCTGTATTACAAAGAGAATGGGAATGGCTTATAAAGTAATTTTCCTATAACAGGTTCTCTTTTGTCACATCAACTAACAAAATGGACAGTTAGGTATAATGCAAAAACTTAAGAACAGAATCTAGTTCACTCTACAATTAAAAAAATTCTAGCTATTATCTTTTGAGGACAGAATATGGGGATGTAAAATGAGAATTAGACTTGAGACTTCTGTGTAGGTGTATATATAAGATGAACTAGAAAAACATAACAAAACACTATATTATTATGAGTAGAACCTCATAATAATAATCTTTTAATTGGTCTGTTTCATGTTTTTTCACTGAAATGTCATAAGTGGTTAAAAAATTAGAGACAATACATATAGTAGAATCCCACTGTAAAATTACATGGCTTTGTGTATGCTACAGTGAAGTTACATTCTTTGAGACATAACAACACACAAGTAACAGTTGAAGTAAACAGTTTGCCTACTAATACTCAAGTGTCAGGAAGAGCTTCTCCTGTAATCATGTCAACCATTCTTACCCTGGAGACCTGAGCACAGCGACACAAGGTAACGACATCCAGAAAAGAGAATATCCTAAAAAGAGAGGAAGACAAATTTTATTATATGTTTCTCTTGATTTTTGCCTATAAATTACTGGCTATAACACACACAGCACAAAAAAGGCAGAACCTCTTTCCGAACTAAAAAAATTCTGAGCAATTTACAAAGATCTTATTGCCCAGGAGGGAACACAGGAGGAGAAAATACCTTTTACTCAATAGTGTACAGATAAGTACCATACAAGTTCAGTTATTTACATCAAGTAAAAGATGTCAAAAATTTTCTGATATTTTTAAAAAGTAAAACAAAGCAATTTTCACACTTCTAGCTATCAAAAGAAATAGATTTGGGGAGTGATATCTTTAAAAATAATTTTGAAGTTATAAGTAAAAAGCAGAATAAAATAATATGCTAACACCTAAAATTTAGAACTACATAAAGTTAAATCTCTATGTATCTAATTCTAATTTAGGAAATTATAAAACTCACTTAACATTTAAATGTTAGGAAACACTTATTGCCAAGAATTTTTCTCAGTCTTCAGAGATTAAATATTTGTTTTGAAGAACCATGATTTGAAATAATTTATCTACGCAAAGCCTGAAAACTCTGTCCACTATAAACCACCTACAAAAGCAGGTCAGAGTATCCTGGGATAAAATAAATGGTTCTTTTTTTCCCCTCATTAGATTTATTTAATTGTATTTGACAATATTTGTAGTCCCCACCACCATTTCACCTGTACACCATCACCTCAGACCCTTGTGCTCTTTATGTCCTCCTCCCTGTCTTTGCCCTCCCCTCCCAAATGGTTCATTTCTGCTTGAAGCTCTTCTTACTCCTACTTATGAACAGTCTCTGTAAGGTTATTTTGATCTGATTAACAAGCTAAATCCTTCTGCAAGTGGGGAAAAGTATCAAAATTGTGCAATTTTAAGATTTAAGGAAACTAAAAGTAATTTAAGGATTTTTGATAGTCCTTGAGATAACTGGAGACTCCTAAAGTGTTACAAAATCAGTGTCAGAGGGGTCCCTGGTGGCGCAATGGGTTAAGCAATACACTGACGCAAACCGCAGCCACTGCAGCACGGGTTCGAAACCCTGCCTCCTGGGGTGGTGACCCACATGGCGCGGCAGACCTCTCCTGTCTTGCCCGCTGCTCCCCTCAGCAGTGTACTTCAGTCCATCTGCCTGTTCTGCTCCCCACGCTGTCTCTGGTGAATGCTCTCACTTCCCACACCTCTGGCCTGTATCCCTGTGCTTATATGCATAAATCTTAAAAAAAAAAAAAACAGAAACAAAATCAAAGTCAGGAAGCATTAGTGTGGAGAAGAATGAAGGCCAGATTTTCTATTCTGTAATTTATTGAGGTATAATTGATTATTTTAGTAGACCCTTGTCCACCAAAAAGAAAGTGCAGTGCA
Source organism: Galemys pyrenaicus (assembly GCA_019455555.1). Taxonomy (NCBI): domain Eukaryota; kingdom Metazoa; phylum Chordata; class Mammalia; order Eulipotyphla; family Talpidae; genus Galemys; species Galemys pyrenaicus. The sequence continues at coordinate 1,302,879 of JAGFMF010011723.1, read as the reverse complement.
AGATAAAGTGTACTGGGTCTCTCTGGTGGCACAGGGTTTAAAGTCTTAGCACCATTAAGCTATCACCAGCCAATGCAGATGAGTTTGATCCCCGGCCAGGGAACTGATCCACATGGCACAGCAGACCTCTTCTATCTCACCCTCTGTTCCCTTCAGCAGTATATTTCAGTCGATCTGCCTGTTCTTCTCCCCACTCTGTACTGGTAAATCCTCTCACCCCTCCGCACCTCTGGTCTATACCCCAGTTCTTGTATGCATAATAAACCTTTTTTTAAAAATAAACTATATGTAAACAAAATTAAATACTATGTTATTATAGTTATATTACAAATTAAAATATCTATAATTATGTTCATATATATTTTAGAGAGATGACTCACATACCATAAAAATTTGCCCTATTAAAGGGCACAAGTGTTTTTTCCAATATATCTAAATTCAGTTGTTTTCAGTATACCTAACTCCAGAACATTTCATCAACCCCAAACCCTGTACCCATTAGCAGTTATTCCCCATTCCCTGGCAACTCCCATATCCATGTACTGATGTATTCTGGCATTTCGCATAAATGGAATAATACAGTATGTGCCGTTTGTGTCTGGCTTCATTTAGCAGCATGTTTCTAATCACACATTCATCTTGTAGCACATATTCATACTTCATTACTTTAAGTGGTAAATTAATACTCCATTATATGGATATACCATATTTTGTTTATCTATTTGTCAGTTGATGGACATTTATGGGTAGTTTCCACTTGTCAACTATTATGAGTAGTCATATTATATATCCATCTACAAGTTTTTGGTGAGTATAAGTGATTATAGGAGTGGACTTCCTGAGTTATATGAGTAAGGAGAATAGTCACAAGGAGGGTGGTCTAGCCTGAAATACTAGACAACAAACAGCGCAGGGGGCAGCCTCCTGTGGAGTGTCAGAGGTTGAGAGCTAAGACAACACACCTATGGCAAATAATTCAGCATGAGGAGTTGGACTCTAAAAGAAGTGAAGCTGTCCAAACACAGGGTAATCTATCATGGTATGTCAGACAGAGCCTGTGCAGACTAGGGTGAGGTGGGCATCCACATAAAGAAACTCCAGCCTGGGGTATGGAACCCAAACAACATAATTGGGTGTCCACACAGGACCAGGGGTAATTAACAGAGGTACCTGGAACCAATGGGGTGAAGATGTTATACTCTTCTGAGAGAAGGAATGGGAGATGGGTTATATCAGGAAAACAGAGTAAAAAATATATATGATAATCAGGTTTCTCACTGTCATAAAAAGGCATAATAAATCTAGAAAGGGAGAAAAACTGGAATGAATCATGAAGCATTACATTAGAATCAAGATATCTGTGACAAAAAAATACACAAAGAAATATAAATGTGTGTGTATCCATCGGCTCCTGGACACACACACATTCTGTGTCAGCTAAGGACCTAGAGTAGCAGCACCTCAATAGTGATGGAGATATTTAACACTTTTAGAACATCTTTATCTTATGATAGACGGCTAAATGTGCAAAGAATGATGATAACACTGAGCTGGTGAGCCAGCTAGAAGGGGTTCCCTCTGGGTAGATCCAGGTCAACTTGAATATTAAAACAAATAATGAGAAAAAATGGATTATAACTCACTGGATAAAAAATGAAACTGTAAATTTAGACTGATAGAAGTGAACTCCTTAGTCAGTTCCTCACAAACCACTTCCAGAAGCCCTTCAATGTCATCTATAGCCAGGTTAAAGTCATCCATCTCAATCACAGCCTCATTGATTTTTGCAAACTCCTCATTTTTTTTTTTTAGGTTCTCCAATTGTTTATTTCTCTACTTGGTTTCTTTTGTTTTTTATTAATATAAAATATTTTAAAATTTACATATACTTGCCATAAATTGTAATCCCCATGTATTCCCCATCACCACCTCATCAGTGCACCATCACCTCAGTCCCTCGTGCTCCCATCTTCCCTCAACCCTCCCCCTCCCCTCCCCACCAGGTGTCCCCAGTCTGTCCTTGTCTCC
>JAGFMF010011723.1:1289382-1300064 GCA_019455555.1 Galemys pyrenaicus | reverse complement strand
GATCTGTGTGATAAGTCCCTTGTCAGTAATGTTGTGTGCAAAGATTTTCTCCCAGTTGGTGGGTTGTCGCTTTGTTTTGGTTAGCGTATCTTTTGCTGTGCAGAAGCTTTTAAGTTTGATGTAGTCTCACCTGTTTATCCTCTCCTTCACTATCTTTGCTTTAGGTGTTGTACCTCCAAAGATGTCATTGATGTGTATGTCATGTAGGGTTTTGCCTACTTTTTCTTCTAGAAAATTTATGGTTACAGGTCTTATGTCTAAATCCTTAATCCATTTTGAGTTGATTTGTGTATGGTGAAAGGCAGTATTCTAGTTTCATTCTTTGCTCTACACGATCAGAGAAACTTCTCTAGTAACGAACTATAGAAATGACCCCTGAAAGTATAGTCTTCAAACTCCACATTCTTGGCAAACCCTTTGAAATCATGACTTCATGCACTCTGTGGTGACATTACCCCAAGCACAAGCAAGGTTTTTGATGCAGTCACAGATGGTGTAACCCTTCCAAAATTGCATTTGTGTCTTCCTCAGTCACAGTAATAGCCTGGGCAAAGAACTGTCTCAGGTGGTAGACTTTAAAAGTCACTGTAACTCCTAATCCACAGGCTGGATCAAAGAGGTAGTGTTTGGAAGGAGAAACACCACTTTGATATTGAGATGAAGAACACTAATAAAAAGGAGGATATCTAAGAATGTTATGAGCAATAAGCAAGAGGTATGTTCCACAAACAGTACTCCTCCATTTTTTTAAAAAAAGATTCATTTATGTATGCAAGAACTGGGGTACAGGCCAGAGGCACAGGAGGTGAGAGGATTCACCAGAGACCAAGTGGGGAGCAGAACAGGCAAATCTACAGAAGTACACTGCTAAAAGGGAGCAGTGGGCGAGGCAGGAGAGGTCTATTGCGCCATGTGGGTCACCTCCCTGGCCAGGGATCAAACTCACGCTACTGTACCACAGATGCTTCACAGTGTGGCACTCAACCCGCTGCGCCATCAGGGAGGCCCTACTTCTCCATTTTACCAGCACAGCAATTGAAATCATCTTAGAAGAAGAGCTGGGTCATGCATAACTTCTTAATGTTCTTGTACTACACTGGCAGTGTGTGCTTACTGATATACTTTAAGGCCTTGGAGATGCTCACTGTACCAGGTCACAAATTTGTAGACTGCAACATTGCCTCCAAACAGGACTGTTATCCTGTTCTCAAAAGTCTTGAAACCTGCCACTGACTGAGCCTCCTTGAGGATGAAAGTCTGTTTAGGAATTCATTTTCAAAAAGGGAGGTTTCATTCATATTGAGGATTTTGCTCTGGCAAGTAATTTTCTTCCACAATCATTTTACTTAAAGTTTCCACAATTTTGGAATGCTGCTTTACATGAGCACTCACAAACTCAAAACTCACTTTCATACTATGTAATGAATAATGATTCCTGAGTCATTTAAACTATCAAGAGTTAATCTTAAATTCAATAATACCATTACTAATATCTTTTCTCTCAACATCGCAAACAAATATTTTGGTTGGGTCATGATCATTATGAGACCAAGAGGGATATATTTCAGTGTCTGTTCTTTAATCCAGGTCATTAGAAGTTTCTCCATAACCGACCTAGGCCCTTCTCAAATTTTTGTTAGTCTTATTGCTTTCAATGAAGCAGATCCTTAATGGCTACCACCATTTTGAGCCTGAACTTCAGGAAAACACATACATATACACAGATACCCATCCAGAAATAATGGCAACTGAATGAAAAACTACTAGCTATCATCAACACTGAAGTACCTTGAAAAGAATAAGAAATAGCATGTTTGCAGGAAAAAAAAAACCTTAACAGAGCAGATTTATCCTTAGAAAAAAATGTCTGGTATAATGTTGGCCGTTAGACAGTATATGAGAACTTGGTCCTTGGGAGGTTTCCTACTACTATTTCTTGATAGACTACATTTCATTTATACTGTCATAAGTTGTTGCTGGAAGAATAAAGAGAATCCTGTGTAACTCCACAGGGATGTTATGCCTAGCTTATGAAGCTTATGCCTAGCTTCCTCTATACTTCACCAGATGCACCTTTGCATTTGTGGATTTTGGTTTGTATCCTTTCCATGAGTTTGTATCCTAGCCATGAGTATGATTATATGCTGAGTCCTGTGAGTCCACCTAGTATGTATCAACCTAGGGGTGGTCTTTTTTCCATCTTAATTTAGAAGATAAATCAACTCACATAATTATTATGTTACATTACAATTATGCCCCAGCACCTCAAAGAGTTTAAAAGATAATCAGAAAATAAGGTTATATCCTTACAAATAACAATGATTCCCATTCTCAAACTGCATGTTGTTTTATAGCTAAAAGGACATGCGTAGGCTCGAACAGTCTAATCACTCATGTCATTTTATAGTTATCAATATCCTCAAGAAGGAACCTCTGAGAAATAGTCACTGTACAGTAGCTAAGACACAAGAGTCTTTGTATAATAAACACTGACATCCATTTTTTCAAGAAGTACTCCTAAATAAATGCATACGGTTCTTCTCTGAAAGAGAGTACTGTTATTGCTAAATGAATTTCACATTGTGCAAACAATGGATTCCAGCTTGCTAGAGCATTAATAATAAACTTTGTTTCAAAGGAAAGGAGAATCAGTGAATTAAAGTAAATGAAAATTAAGAGGAAACAAGAACACTTACTTATAATTCATTGGTTAACTTAGCTGTGGCCTTGAATTTATAAGGGAACTGTATGGTCTTACAAAACAATTTTTCTCTTTGTAGGGTAACATATGCTTAGATAGAAACAATGTAATATGTAACCAAACAAAATGTATAATATTTATTAAACTGTATCTCAAAAAATAGCTAATACGCAGATATGGTATGAAATTCAAGAGACACATTCACAATTTAGAAGACACAGAGACCGAACAATAAATAGTAACAGTAATTTCATAGAATAAAACAAATATTCTTTAGCCCATACTGATAAATATAACTGAATAAGTAAATGGAAGAGAAGAGAAAACTCTTCCTTATGGTGGATGAGTATCAGATACTTACACAGTCTCAACATATCTCCCCACAAGGTATTTATCAATTACAAAAAGAAAAATAATTTTACAGTAGGGAAACTTAAAAGACATTTTCTTAACTAAGTGATTAAAGTTAGTATGACTAACAATTAACAAAACTGTGACAAAACATGGAGAAGAGCATGACCAATTTTTGTGGTATACTTGACAAGATGCATAAACTCAATTTAATCACAAGGCAACATCTGACAAAGTCAAACTGAGAGAAATTCTATAAAATAACTCACTTATACTCTTTAAAAGTATCAAGATTATGAAAGACATAGGAAGACTAACAACCTGTCCTAGAATAAAAGGACCTAAACAGGCAGGACAATTTTATATAACTAAGTGATAAAATTATCAAATTAACACTGATACAATACTATTAACTAATCTACAGAATGTATTCAGATTACTAAGACAACACTTTCAAAACAAAAAGTTAAAAACATCTAAAAGAAAGATAAAGAAAAAACAGAATGAGAAGTAAGCTTTTCTTCTATTCCATATTATCTAATTACCTAGCTTCCCCTTTCAGGGGAATCTGGTGCTTCTAGTAATGAGCTAAATACTTTAAACAAAATTTAAACATTTTTAGAGAATATTATTTAATTAATTTTAACAAATTACATATGTCCCAGACTGAACTTATTTAGACTGACTGATAGTTACGTGTTTAGTATAAAGTTAAAGATAACCAAGAAAGGGCCTCCCTGGTGGCGCAGTGGGTTAAGCAACGCACTATGAAGCAAATCACAGCTACTGCAACATGAGTTCGATCCCTGCTGCCGGCCAGCGTGGGGACCCACATGGCACAGCAGACCTCTCCTGCCTCGCCCGCTGCTCTCCTCAGCAATGTTTCAGACAGTCTGCCTGTTCTGTTCCCGGCTCTGTCTCTGGTGAATCCCCTCACCTCCCTGGACTCTGGCCTGTACCCACAGCTCTTGTATGCATAAATAAATAAAATGTTAAAAAAAAAAAAAAGATAACCAAGAAAAATCTCTATTTGGCTCTTGTAGTTTAGACAAAATCACTATTTTATATACTTAAGTGCATTCATATGTAGTTTACTTTATGATATCAAATCATTTCCTTCCTTCCCACAATAACAAGTTCACTATGTCTCCAATTTAGAAAGGGACTATCATTTAACAGAATCAAGTGGAACACAAGCTCCTTTCCTCACAGAAATCCTATTATATTTGGTAGTTTCTGCTTAGCCTAGAAAGCAGCAAACTTAAACTATAATGTACACTGGGTCAGTTTCAATAAAACACATATAATAAATTAGAATCAAATTCTCATTCATGAAAATGTTGCTGTAGAAAAAATATCTCCAGTGTTCCAACTTAAGAAGTGATGCACAGGGCCTCCCTGGTGGCGCAGTGGGTTAAGCAACGCACTATGAAGCAAACCGCAGCCACTGCAGCAACGAGTTCAATCCCTGCTGCCGGCTGGGGAGGGACCCACGTGGTGCGGCAGACCTCTCCTGCTGTGCCCGCTGCTCCCCTCAGCAGTGTACTTCAATTGATCTGCCTGTTCTGCTCCCCGCTCTCTGTGGTGAATCCTCTCACCTACCTCTATACCTCTGGCCTGTACCCCAGTGCTTATATGCATAAATAAATAAATCTTTAAAAAAAAAAAAAGAAGTGATGCACATATTATCATCCTTCTTCAATCACTCCCTTTTATGCAGTCTCCCAAATCATTGTTAATCTTAGAGAAGGTACTGTACTTCCTAACTTTTTTCCCCAAATCCTGGCATAGTAATATATTAAGCTAATATACAGTTATTTAATTCCTCCCTTTATCCAATGCTGAGAGTAAGGAAGATAGGTAGAACTGAGAGAAGATTCACTCATAAGTATCACACAGGAACGTTTCAAGTAACTTTTTTTAAAGGCTTTTAAAAACATTTATTTATTCGTGCATACAAGAACTGGGGTACAAGCCAGAAGTGTGTGTGTAGGGGGCGGGGTGAGAGGATCTACTAGAGACAGAGCAGGGAGCAGAATAGGCAGATTGACTGAAATACACTGCTGAGGGGAGCAACGGGCAAGACAGGAGAGGTATGCCACGCCATGTGGGTCACATCCCTGACCAGGGATCGAAAGCATGCTGTGTTGGCTGCAGATGCTTCATCGTGTGGTGTTTAACCCCTTGCATCACCAGGGAGGCCCCTCAAGTAACTTTTGCCTTTTAATCTTTAAGTCTTCTATAGACTGCATTGTTGTGTAATAGTTTACTGCAAAAAATAGTTCATAGACACATTCTGATTAGAAATGGGAAAGGAAATGACAGATCAGAATCACTCTTCAAAAAAATCAGCACTATAAAAAACTTTATCTTTCACATTATATGGAATAGAGTAAGAGAGAAATCATTCATAGGTATTTTGGGTGGGGGACAATTGTTGCTAAATTAAATTCCTATTTAGAAAATAGAATAAAGCTATATAACACTATAATCAATAAAGTTAAAAATTCAAATAATACAGATCCCATACATATGAAAATTAGCAAGTCTGAAAATTTCAGAATAGGCAAACATAATATATACCAAAAACTCAACATAAAATTAGCATTTACACTTACCGTAACAGAAGTTCTTTGGGAAGTTTTTTATTGATTACAGCTTCATCGCTATTTGAGAACATCTGCAAAAACACAATCATTGTGGCAAGTGTTACTTAATATTTTATTATGTTCAACTCAACAGTTTGGAGGTAATTTTTTCAGGAGAGAGGTGAATAACTATAGAGTGTGTTATAAGTCAAAATCGTATTTTCAAAGACTCTTAACTGAAAATCATCTTTCAGACATTTACTTCGTTGTCTTTAGAAAAAATGAACTAATGGCAGTTAGAATGACATGTGCCAGATATTGTTTTAGTATTCTTAATATATAATTTGTATCAAATCTGCATAGTATCTCTCATGCTCACTTTACACGTAAGGAAACTGAGTTGTGAAAGGTTACTAGTTTAAAAATCACATCACAATAGAGTGAAAACAAAAAAAAATACATTAAAGTAAGGTGACTGACCAAATCTAATTCACATTTACTTACTCAAGGAGATGTTCAGAAACTAGGTATAGGGAACATTCTCTTTTGAGCTATACATATCACTAAGAAAACTGATAGTATTTGATCAGCATCACTAGATGCATTCTTGGTGCACACAATGATCATTTTAACATTAATCAAAGAACCCATATTGGCTACTTTTAAACAGTTGCCATTTTTCCCACAAAGGAGATCAGAACTATAAGCCTGTCTACATTAAAGAACAAAAATACATTAAAGAACAAAAAATAACAACAAATAGCTACACCCAATATAAAACATTAAAGAACAAAAATACATTAAAGAACAAAAAATAACAACAAATAGCTACACCCAATATAAAGCAGAATAAAATGACAAATACAGCTTGTGAAAGCAGAGACGAGTAGGTTCAGCCCTGTTATTAAGTACTGCAGAGATTACTTCATGAATGACTTCATGCATTCATGCAATGAACACTTACTGACCACTCATAACTATGAGACACTTTTCTAGGCAATGGGATACAATGAAAATAAAACTATCCCTGTACTTAAGGAGCTGTACAACAAAGAACAGAGAAATAATACTTCACTAATTATTAGAGGTAAAGGACTAGATAAATGGGACAAAAGAAACAACTAATTGTTCACATCTGATATATAACCTAGATCTTAAATGAAGGTCAGAAGGAAATTAGTGGGGAGAAAGGAGGTAGAAATGTGTAAAAGCCTGGGAGACATACATGAAGGTCTTGGCATTTCATGATTTAAAGAATGGAAAAACAGAAGAGGTAGAGAAGTAATGAACAGAATGTAATTCCTCCTCAATTTAAAAATGATTATTTAAATATCTTCTAATAACTATAAAAACCTACGTTCCAGCTAAGAGGAAAGCTCTGTGAGAGCATGTTTGCCGTCGGATTTCCACAACTGAGCACAGGGCCTGATACATGATAGGGGCTCAACAAATCTAGTTAGTGAACTCTTAAGGGTTGGTGGGATTAGATGGTGAAGGAAATTTGTTTACCAATTTAGAAATCTGAAATAATTTGAGAAACCTCTGCACTGGCAGCAAGGAGATAAGTAGGAATATAGTGAGATCACTTTCAAGTAAAAATGATGCAAGTCTCTTTACAATTACAGGAAAGACAGTGGAAATGGGGGTGGGGGGGGAAAGGATTTTTACAAAAGTTAACAGGACTTGGGGCCCCCCTGGTGGTGCAGTGGGTTAAGCAACACACTGTGAGGCAAACTGCAGCCGCTGCAGCAAGAGTTCGATCCCTGCCGCTGGCCAGGGAGAGGACCCATATGGCGTGCAGACCTCTTCTGCCTTGCCTGCTGCTCCCCTCAGCAGTGTGTTTCAGTGAGTCTGCCTGTTTGCTCCCCAATCTGTCTGTGGTAAATCCTCTTACCCCCCATCTCTGGCCTGTACCCCAGTTCTTATGTATAAATAAATCAATCTCTTGGAAAAAAAAAAAAGGAAACAAAAGTTAACAGGACTTGGTGATGGAAAGTCGGTAGTCTACAAAGTTTCAGCGTAGCAAACAGATTATCTTATAATAGAAGTAATGCCACTGCCTGACAAATGCATTTTGGGAAATTATCTAACATCAAAGAATCATCTGTTTTCCTGTAATTTCTAGCCATTAGTGGAGATGAAAATAAAAATCCCTCTTCTATAAGGCATTTTTTTCAAAATGAAGTCATCATATTTCCTCCTAAACATGTTTCATAGTCTCTGAAATGACATGATTTCTAAGATGCCACACCACTATGATCATTCTCCTATGGGTACACTTACAGGAAAACACTGCACAAAAGATTTGCAATGTATTTTAAAAAGCTGAAAAATCAAGGGTAAGTGACACAAATAACAATGTCTTGCAAATATAGTTGGGACAGTTGCAAATATTGCAAAAAAAAAAAAAAAAAAGAACAAACACATATATCTTCAGTTTGAGAAAGTTTGGGAAACAATGACATTTGTAGCATAAATTAATATACCAAACACATAATCTACTAGACCATACCCAAATCAAATCTATGAAGAGTAAAAGAATCATCTTTAGATCAGAAATGCTAAGTTGTTTTTTTTTTAAAGATTTATTTATTTATGCATACAAGCACTGGGGTACAGGCCAGAGGTATGTGTGTGGGGGTGGTGAGAGGATTCACCACAGACAGAGCAGGGAGCAGAACAGGCAGATCAACGGAAGTACACTGCTGAGGGGAGCAGTGGACAAGGCAGGAGAGGTCTGCTGTGCTATGTGGGTCCCCTCCCAGGCATGCTGCAGTGGCTGCGGTCTGCTTCATAGTGCGTTGCTTAACCCACTGCACCACCAGGGAGGCCCCCCCCTTTTTAAATATTTATTTATTTATGCATACACAAGTTGGGGTACAGGCCAGAGTCCTGGGAGGTGAGAGGATTCACCAGACAGAATGGGGACTGAAAGAGGCAGACTGACTGAATGAAACACACTGCCAAGGGCAGCAACAAGCAAGACAGGAGAGGTCTGCCGTGCCATGTGGATCCCCTCCCTGGCCGGGGGCAGGGATTGAACTGGTGCTTCAGTGGCTGCGGTTTGCTTCAGAGTGCGTTGCTTAACCCACTGCGCCACCAGGGAGGCCCTGCTATGTATTTTTATAAACTATTCATGAACAATTACAAGGAAGTGGTTAGGAGAAAAATAGGGGAGCAACTAGATTGTTGTCTGTCCTCTTGTTTCAAGGTAGGATATCAGCACTTAACCAAGAAAACACATACTGCAACAGCCCTGTCTTTGAGGACTAGGACATTCTTATTAATATTCAGGTTTTTTTAAGAGTGATTTGCCATACATTACTAGCATTTATCACTGCTCGTATATAATTACAATTGCTTTTCTAAAAATTACCTGAGAAATATAACTTTGAAGCCACTTATTACAAATTACAAATACATCATCAAATAGAGTTCCTAAATAGTGAAAAGTAGGTTTTTTGCTATTATTGTAGTCTTCTTGATTTTTTTTTTAAAGATTTATTCATTTATACACAAAAGAGCTGGGGCACAGGCCAGAGTCCAGGGCAGTGAGAGGATTCACCAGAGACAACTGGCAGACTGAAACACACTGCTGAGGGGAGCAGCAGGCAAGGCAGGAGATGTCTGCTGCGCCATGTGGGTCATCTCCCTTGCTAGGGATTGAATCTGTGCTGCAGTGACTGTGGTCTGCCCCACAGAGTTCCGCTCAACCCACTGCGCTACCAGGGAGGCCCTGATTTTTTTTTTTAATGTGTACATTCAAATGAGTAAAATGTCTTACTGGTTTTGGGGATCAATTCTAACACAGTAAAGTTAAATGCTCAGCACACAAGCAAGACCAGGAAACCATTTAAAGCAGCTTTTTAAAAGCAAGAATCTGGGTGGTAAATGACAGACTAGTTGAACAAAGGAAGTAGAAAAGGAGTATTTGCTCAACAGTGACCCCTGCTGATTATAGTCACCAACTCTAAGAAAGGAAAGTGAAAGATCTGACTCATTAGTCAGCCTTTTATAAAAGATACACAAAATTAAATGAGTATTTTGGCAGATAATACTAATTATCCCCCATAAGTATTTCCTAGAATTCCCAGTTTTTAAATAGCAAAATATGTAAAGATGACATCATTTCCCTTGCAACTAAATAAGGCTAGGTTACTCAGTTCTGAGCAACAGGATACTAAAAAAAATTACGCATGTAAATTTGGGAGTGTCCTTAAGGAGAGGAGGGTGTGTCCCTTCTTTACTCCTTCCTGAATTACTGCTTGAAATGTGACTAGAAAAAGTAAACTTCATCTTGTACCATGAAGTTGAAGGACACAGTTTTAAAGATAAGCAGAAAACTAAAAAAAAAAAAACCTCAAATGACTGTAGACACCAGGCCTCTGGACTTTATATGAAAGAAAAATAAACTCCCATCACAAGCCATTTTAAATTTGGGACTCAGCTACATGCAGCTAAATTAACTTACAAAGGTACTTAAATTTCAAAAAGTATCTTGTTTTGCAAGATGAAATGCATTCTGGAGACTCCTTGTACAACCAACATGAGTATATTCTGTATACGAAAAATGACTAAGATGGCAAATTTTGTTATATGTATGTCCTACAATGAAAAACTTTATAATGTTTCCTCCCATATATTAACACTTCTGAATTTAGGAAACATCTAACAACTAAAATCAAACTTTTTGTGTGGTATAAGAAATAATGGTATTGGGAATATTACTGGAGAGTGAGTAAAGCATGTGCAACATTTGGAGGTGTGAAATGTACCCACAAAGTTTTATAACTTCGTAAACTGACAATGAAAGAAACTATAAAAATTAAATAATGGTTAATTTAATAATTCATGCAACTCTGAATTATATAAAGCATACTCAATATAAAGGAAACAGAAATAAAACACAGGGCCTCCCTGGTGGCGCAGTGGGTTAGGCAGCGTACTATGAAGCAAACCGCAACCACTGCAGCACGAGTTCGATCCCTGCTGCCGGCCAGAGAGGGGACCCACATGGTGCAGCAGACCTCTCCTGCTGTGCC
>JAGFMF010011723.1:1273839-1289332 GCA_019455555.1 Galemys pyrenaicus | reverse complement strand
CCCCGCTCTGTCTGTGGTGAATCCTCTCACCCCCCACACCTCTGGCCTATACCCCAGTGCTTGTATGCATAAATAAATAAATCTTTAAAAAAAAAGAAATAAAATACAACTTAAGGACCATTTGCTTCTTAGACTCTATTCTTCTGTTCATGCTATTTCCTCTAAAGTACCCTTGCAAACAAACTTGCATATTCTGTCAACACAAATAAATACCTAATGGACATGCTATCTATGCCACAACATTTTTCTAGTCTTCCTAACTGGATATGATTGTCTATGAAACCCAAAGTACCCCAAAATTCAGAATACCAGTTCTGAGCTGATATGGTATGCTTTATATCAAAACTATAAGCACTAAGAAGTAAGGGGCTTTGCCTGTTTAGCTCATCACAGTATAGACATCAACCAACATAGTGCCTGGAAATAACCAATGTTATTTATACTCTAGAGATCTGGAAATCCTCTTTTGAACTGTAAATTCCAGTAGGTTTCTATGGTCTCTTCACTTTCCATCTCTACAGTAGAGTGCTTTGAAAAAAATAAATAAATTCATGCTACCCTCAGTTTAGCAAATAAGATCACAGCACAGAAACAGACTGAATACCGTTATAACAAATAACCTCTTTTATAAAATATATGAAGAAACAAAAGCTTGGAGGTGTAGTTTATGACTTACTAGGTACATTAAATTTCTTATTAAAAAGTAATAATTACAGTTTTCACTATCATGGTACCTAATTTGCATACAGCATTTTAATAGGCTGATAATGTTACATACTATAAAATTTATCATTTTTAAGCATATATTCAATAACTTTTGACAACCTTATAAAGTTATCCACCAATCACCAGAATTCAGTTTTGATGAATTTCCACCACCCCAAGAATATCCCTCATGTCCATTTTAATTCTAGCAACCACTAAACTACTTTCTGCCTCTGTATATTTTCCTTTTCTGGATTTTTTTTTTTAAAGGAATCATGTCATCTTTGCGTCTGGCTTTTCAAATGTGTTTGAAGTTCATCTATGTTGTAGTAGGTACCAGTAGTTCATTCCTTTTCATTGCTGAGTAGTACTACACTCCAGTGTGTGAAATGTCACATTCTCTTTATTCATTCTGACAGACATTTGGGTTGCTACAAAAAAATAGCAATAAAACCTATTATTCTCATACGGTTTTGGATTGAATATGTTCATTTCTCTTAGACAGATTCTAAGATAGAGAAATGCTGGGTTATACCGTGTGCCAACTTTATTTTAAATAAACTGCTCAACTATTTTTCATAAGGGCTGTAATTTATTACATTCCCACCAGCAATGGAGAGAGGTTTCAGCCTGTTCATATTTTTACCATCACTTGTTATTGTCTGTCTTTTAAATTTAGTCAGTCTAGTGGTGTGGTTATCTCATTGTAATTTCAATTTTAGTTCTTACTTTAGATTTATGATCCACCTTGAGTTAATTTTTGCATTGGTGTAAGATGAGGATCCAAGTTCATCTTTTTCATGTAAATATCTAATTATTTCAACATTTAAAATATTCCTTTTCTCACTGAATAGCCTTTGTTGAAGTCTTTATTGAAAATCAACCCCATCCATGGGTCAAAAGAGAAAGAAAGAAAATCAACTAACCATTAAAGTAACCATTTGTTTTTGGATTCTCAATACTATTTCATTAATCTATATATCTATCTTTATGCCAGTAACTGTGTCTTGATTACCATAGCATTACTATTAAGTTCTGAGTACAAGTCTTCTTACTTTTCTTTTTACAAAATCATTTTGAAAATTCTTGAATCTTGGCATTTCCATGTAAATTTTAGAACCAGTTTGTCAATTTCTGTCCCCCAAAAGGTCTGCTGCAATTTTTAAAGACCTCAATTCTAAAGGACAATTTTGAGAAATCTGTCATCTTGTAAATCACAATTTTGGAAGACCTATTTTTAAGAAACTGCTCAACTATTTTCATAAGGGTTATACCATTTATTACATTCTCACCAGCAATGGAGAGAGGTTTATTTAGGTCTTCTTTCATATCTCTCAGTAATGTCTTATTATTTCCAGTGTCATTTGTTACATTTATTCCTACTTCTCTTATTTTTGTTGACGTTACTGTGAATTGTATTAATTTCAATCTAGAATTGTTCCACTCTAGTATGTGTTACACTTATAAGGTTAACATAAAACCAATTTTGGCTTTGAACCAAAGGTGTCTCTTTATATAGCAGAGTTGAATCTTATTTTTTATTCAGTCTTATAAACTATGGTTTTGATTAAAATACATAACTTATTCTCATTTAATGTAACTGATTTAGCTGGAAGCCTCTCCTTTCGCTATTTGTATTCTATGTCTGTGTCTTTTGTTCCTCTACTCCTTTTTTAACTGTCTACGATTTTTTTTTTTTTAAAGATTTATTTATCCATGCACACAAGCACTGGGGTACAGGCCAGCGGTGTGGTGGGTGAGAGGATTCACCACAGAGAGCTGGGAGCAGAACAGGCAGATCAACGGAAGTACACTGCTGAGGGGAGCAGCGGGCACAACAGGAGAGGTCTGCCGCACCATGTGGGTCCCCCCCTGGCCGGCAGCAGGGATCGAACTCGTGCTGCAGTGGCGGAGGTTTGACTCATAGTGCGTTGCTTAACCCACTGCGCCACCAGGGAGGCCCTGTCTACGATTTTAAATAGATATTTTCTAGGGTACCATTGTAATGCCTTGTCCATTTTTCAAATGTAGTTATTTTTAAGTGGTTGCTACAGCATTAAAAGTACGTACCAGGCATCCCTGGTGGTGCAAGGGGTTAAGTCACAAATTTATGAAGCTAGCAGCAGCTATTGCAGCATGAGTTCAATTCCTGGCCAGGGAGGTGACCCACATGGTGCAGAGCTCTCTTGTGTAGCCTGCTGCTCCCCTCATCAGTGTATTTCAGTTAATCCTCCTGTTCTGCTCCCGACTGTCTCTGGTGAATCCTCTCACACCCTACACCTCTGGCCTACATCCCAGCTCTTGTATGCATAAATATTTAAAAATTAAATGTACCTGAATTTATCACAATCTATTTTATATTACCACTAATTTATCTAGTAAAATATGTAAATTTTGCTCAAACAGAACTCCAAAAGAACTCCAAAGCAGAATTCCTCTCTCCTCCTTCCTGTCATCATGTTAAATATTTATCTTAAAAGAACAATAACAGTTTTTATACAGTTGTATAAATACAGCCACCTTTTAACTGAGTTAAACTAATAAAACAAAAAATTATTTAGAGCTTTTATATTTATCACTCTGATTAACTTTTTGAGTGCTTTTTCTTCATGTTATCATCTGGCACCATATCCTTGAAGGACTTCCTTCACTATTTCATGTAAAGCAAATCTGTTAACATATTCTCTGTTATCTGAGACTGTCTCTATTTTGTCTAATTTTTTAAAAAACTAGCTTTGCTGGATATAGAATTCATTTAAAAACTGAAGCAAAATTCACACAAAGCATGTAATTTTAAAGTGTACAATTCAGAAGTATCTAGTGTGTTGACAATGTTTTACAACTACCATTGACCTCTCTGCAGTTTCAATTTTTTTATCCTGAAAACCCTGTATTCCTTTAAGCAATCATTCTCAGCCCTAACAGCTATCCTCCCACTCCCAGAACCTAAAAAACCACTAATTTGTTTTCTTTCATTATGGATTTCTCTATTTTGAATATTTCACGTAAGTGGGATCATTCAACCTATGAGCTTTTGTGTCTGCCTTATTTGAATTCCAGGATTTCTAGTTGATGCTTTTTGTAATTACTCTCTCTTTTTATTAATATTCTCTATTTTATAATGGTCATCATATTTTATTTTTTTAAAAGATTTATTTATTTATGCATACAAGCACTGGGGTACAGGCTAGAGGTGTGTGGGGGGTGAGAGGATTCACCACAGAGAGTGGGGAGCAGAACAGGCAGATCAACTGAAACACACTGCTGAGGGGAGCAGCGGGCACAGCAGGAGAGGTCTGCCACGCCATGTGGGTCCCCTCCATGGCTGGCAGCAGGGATTGAACTCGTACTGCAGTGGCTGCAGTTTGCTTCATAGTGCGTTGCTTAACCCACTGCACCACCAGGGAGGCCTGGTCATCATATTTTAACTCTTTAAAACTCATTACCTTTAGTCTTTGAACATGTTTGTAATTACTGCAGTTAAAGTACAAATTGGTTTCTTATAGCTACAGATAAAGTTAAAGGGGGCCTCTTTGGTGGTGCAGAGGGTTGAGCGTAGCACTGTGAAGCATCCGTAGCACAGTAGCCCGAGTTGGATCCCCAGCCAGGAAGGGGACCCACATGGCGCAGCAGAACTCACCTGCCTCGCCCACTGCTCCTCTCAGCAGTGTAATTTCCGTCTATCTGCCTGTTCTGCTCCCTCTCTGTCTCTGGTGAATACTCTCACCTCCCAAGACTCTGGCCTGTACCCCAGTTCTTGTATACATAAATTAAAAGTTAATAAATAAAGTTAAAGGGAGAACTACAGTGTTCAAAAATATACGTATGTATACACAGTCCCAAAATGGAGTCCCCATCCAGACTTAATGCTTCATCACAGTAGTCTCAACCTCTCTTTACAGTGTAATCCTAAACCAAACAATCTGGAGTTTCCTAATCAGCACCAGTGAGGTAATCACTGATAAGACTCTTTTCCCTGCTCCTTAGGCTGAAAAGAATATCCCAACATCTGTTTATAATTAAACCCTCTTCAATTTGTGTAAATTTCTTGTAATATCTAGGTAAAATGCTACTCTATTCAGGAATAATTTAATAAAAACTGTGAGACCTCCACATTTGTGAATTTTTAAAAAAAGTTTGTAAAGTACTTATATAGTCTAGAATTTACTATTGAATAGATTGGAAAATAAAATTATTTCTCATCTCCTGTCTCTCAGTCAATAAGATTCTCAAAACAAGAACTCCTCTCAGGGTAAAATATCAGATCAAGGGTATGGCTGCTAAATTCCTTACAGTAAGGATTCAGAAATTTTTAGGGCTTCCCTGGTGGTGCAGCGGTTTTAGTACCACACTGTAAAGGCTCCACTGCACAGCAGTGCGAGTTTGATCCCTGGTCAGAAAGAGGTCCCACACAGCACGGTAGACCTCTCCTGCCTCACCTACTCCCCTCAGCAGTATATTTACACTGATTTACCTGTTCTGCTTCCCACTCTGTCTCTGGTGAATCCTCTCACCTCCTGCAACTCTGGCCTGTACCCTAACCCTTATATGCATAAATAAATAAATCTTTTTAAAAAATTCAGAAATTTTAAAAGCCATGTCTAATTCACCCTCTCAACTAAACAAAAGGACCTCTAAGAGGTTTAAGGGAATTATGCAACAGTAGACACAACAAACATAGAGAAAGGTCTTAAAATAAGTTATGGTATTGTAGCTTCAGGAACATGGAATAACACAAGTGATTCATAGGAAACCTCAAAAATTTTAAAAGAAATTATACCAACTGAATTAAAAGGAACAGAGACTGTTTGAAATATAAGAGGCCTCTTGGTCCCCAACTTTCCATAGGGAGGAAAAATCCTGACAAAGTTACTCTGCTTCCAAAGACATTTCTTATGTCCAAAGACATTTTCTGAGAGACCTCTTAGAGAGCAGAGAGCCCTGAATGGGATACCAAGAATCACAGAGAACAACAGATTAGGGAACCATTCCTCGGAAGAATTGGGTTCCAATCAAGACATACTTCCTGCTCCTGTTGTAGGTGACTCTGACACTTGTCTAGCCAAATTTCACAGAGGATCTGAACCAATGTGCCTCCTCTTACTCCCTCTTCTTTTTGAGTGGGAATGTCTAATGCCATATTCTACTCCTGTGACAACAGTGTATGCTGGCATGGGACAGGTAACATTCTTTTCAGTTCATAGGTCTGGATCAAAAGGATCTGCAAATGAGGCCCCTCAAACACCTTTGAATTTGAACAAATAACAACTTGCTACTGAGTAAGATGTTGGAGGTCTTTGGAAGGACCTATTCTGCTTGCATATGGATCAATGATGCTGTAGAGCAGACCAAGGTAAAATCTTATAATAAAGTCTCCCAGTGAATCTTATTTCCTTGTGGCAAATCCCAATTAGTCTGTTTTCCTACCTCATGACTCTGGATTGATATGATCTGACCAAAACAACATAGTGGGAACAACATTATGTGATTTCCAAGGTTAAGCCGTAGGAGACACTGAAATTTCACTATCTTGAAACACTAGCACCAAGTAAGAAAGCCCAGGTTAAACTTCTGACTAATGAGAGGCCACGTAGGAAAGAAATAGAGAAACAACTGACAGTGACACCAGGGTCTTAGACTATGAGGCCATTTTAGTCATTTATATCCTAGTCAAGTTATCAGGTAACTGCAACTTCATGAGTGACATTCTGGAGCAATGAGGCTTAACAATTGTTTTAAACCATTAAGTTTTAGATTGGTTGATAGACAGCAAAAGTTACAAAGTAAGATTGACATTGTAAAGTTTATAAACTCATGATCCAAATTTCATAAATTTGCATAAAAACTTGTGACATACAAAGATAATCCAACACAGGTCAAATTTTTTGGTAGGAGAAATATTTCAGGGAGAGATTAAGAATGAGTGTTCAGGGCCCTCCCTGGTGGCACAAGGAGTTAGGTCTCAGCACTGTCAAGTTATCAGCAGCCACTGCAGCATGCATTCTATCCCAGAACAGGGAGCTGACCCACATGGCACAGCAGATCTCTCCTGTCTTGCTTGATGCTTCCCTGAGCAGTGTATTTCAGTCTGCCTGTTCTGCTCCCCATGGCAAATCCCCTCCTCCCCTCCCCTCTATCTCTGGCCTACACCCCAGCTCTTGTATGCATAAATAAATCTTAAAAAAAAATCTCATAAATATGTTAGAGAACTGCTGCGAAAGAGGGAGACGCATCACCCTGCCTGCAGCATTGGATGTCAATTATTGTACACTTATTTACATGCATCTATCTTGGATTAGAATTTCCAGCAGATCATTAACTCGACTTCATGAATGGGGGGCAGTTAGGAAGGAGGAAGGAGCAAGAAAGATATATATTAGAGGTAGAAAGGAGAGTAAGGGAAGATGTGTACAGAGGGGAGAGATATGGGGTGATTGGTCTTGGTCTTTGCTACTGCCAGCTTTAGTGTTTTGTTGTTTTTTTTTTTTTTTATTTATGCATACAAGAATTGGAATACAGGCCAGAGGTGTTGGGGTGAGAGGACCCACCAGAGACAGACTGGGGACAGAATAGGTAGATTGCTTAAATATATTGCTGAGGGCAGCAGCAGGCAAGACAGGAGAGGTCTGCTACGCCATGTGGGTCACCTGGAGAGGGATTGAACTCATGCTGCAGTGGCTGCAATGCTTCATAGTGTGGTACTTAACCCCTTGCGCCACCAAGGAGGCCCCAGCTTTAGTGTTTAAGCAGAAATAATAGCAGTTGTTATCTTGTCCTAGTGGTGGATTATATAGTACATTTTGAGTTTGAGTCTCTCATCACTGCTTTCTGGAACCTGCCTATCCCCTTTCTTGCGGTTCCCCCCCAGGAGCTGTCTTAGACTGTTTCAAGCTTTCAAGCCTCAGATGAATTGCTTTGGGCTGAACCTATTTAGTTGTTTGCCCATGAGGGGATAGATAATTTTTAGAGTTTGGCTGGGAGTTTATTATTTGAAATTCTTTCTTCTTTCTCTCTCTCTCCACACCAATTAAAGATCTCTGAGTACACCAAGAGTCTGTTTCTTTGCCTTTGTGCATGTGGATGGTTGGACCTTAGAAAGAGCTCCCTTCAGTTGTTTGGGGTTCCTGGTTACCCCTCCAGTTTTGGTTCCCTAACAGGGAAAGAGTATCCTGGCAACAAAGAAATCCAAATTTGAAACTGCAGATTTTTTTAAAATTATTTTTTCCTATAAGTATTTTTACTGCTGATGCCATTCCCTCAACCAACACCAGATGTTTTTCCAATTGGCTGATTTTCTTGCCAGAATCTAAGAGGAAAACATTTTTGCGTGGCTAAATAAACCTAAAACAAGTCTGCACTTCTTCCACCCAACATTTTGCCCCAGTAGAAATATAATTATTATTTTAGAAGCAAAATACTGCCAGTGCATTACCATCTCATGACTAAATTAATCCTAACAAATAAATCCCTAGATAAAAACGTTAAAGCAGGAATATGTCTAGAAAACTAATATATTACTTAAAAAGTCAAATTTTTCCTTTGGATACCATCTACCAATTAATTCTGCATGCAGAGACTTCTATCCCCAGTAAATAATCAAGGGTCTTAAGGAGTTCATGAACTCTGATTGGAACTCATTGCTGATACTGTTCAATCCTGGAGATTTTCTAGACCCTACTGGATTATAATTATATGTCCTCTCTCCTCCTTTTCTGTCACTTATCGCATATTTCTACACCATCTAGGTATACCCAAAAGAGTTAAGGTAGGTACAGCAAAAATTAATGGGATTCAATTAAGGATTAACATTCATTTAGCTTGATCTCATATTCCAAAATTCCACAAGGCTTGGGAAATCAAAGAAAAGGTCTGATTTCCTCGTGTACAAATTCTAGTCTAAATGTGCCAGAAACTAAAAACTGGCAGAATCTGTGGAATTTTCCAAGACATGTGTCAGATAGTAATTTTACAATTCACTCACAAATACACATTGTAAATCATCTTACTGCTATGGAAATGTTTCCAAAGCAATAGTATTTTTACATAGCCAAGCTACTTATTTGTAGAAAAAGCATTCCATTTCAAATAATATAAGAAAGTACACAGTACTTTAGATATCCTAACTACATGTTATATTTCACATTTGCAAGAGGCCAGAAAAAACAGTAAGTTATATTTGAACAAAGATTCTTTAAAGTGAAAGGAGGGGCCTCCCTGGTGGCGCAGTGGGTTAAGCAACGCACTATGAAGCAGACCGCAGCCACTGCAGCACCAGTTCGATCCCTGTTGCCTGCCAGGGAGGGGACCCACATGGCGCAGCAGACCTCTCCTGCTGTGCCCGCTGCTCCCCTTAGCAGTGTACTTCTGTTGATCTGCCTGTTCTGCTCCCCACTCTCTGTGGTGAATCTTCTCATTCCCCACATCTCTGGCCTGTACCCCAGTGCTTGTATGCATAAATAAATAAATCTTTAAAAATAAATAAATAAAGTGAAAGGAAAGAAATAACTTTCTAGGAGAGTCATTAAGGAAAGGTGATACCAGGTCCTTAGACTAAAGATATGTTTATCTTCTAAAGCTATGATATAAACAAGGCAGTGGTGCTATTATGAACACAGATAAACAAAAGATACACAATATAAATGGGTGTTTGGCCAGTACTAATCCATATATATTTGGAAAAAGGTCACTGTAATGTGTCATGTAACTTAATTTTTATATAAAAGTTTATCAAGACATAAGAACTTTTTGGAAAAACTACAGGGTTGTCCTTAACTATATGCCCAATATCAAATCTTATGATAATCACCTCTCCTTTTCTAAATATGCTCTATCAAATTTAGATAGTCTCCACTGACATCCTGAACGGAATACAAATATTTAGCTCCTACCTCTACCTTCACTTTCCATGTCCCATGTAATTTTACCATAATCTTTGCTTAAATCAAAAGTCAATATGAATGTAGGACTGGACAGAAACTACTAGTGAGTCAAGAAAAGCAACAGGATCATGCATGCCTCCCTACAATTTTAATGACTGCCCTCCCACCTACATTTTCTTTTTTTTTAAATTTATGTATCTTTTACATCATTGTTCATTTTTAAACAATGTTTGCTTTCTTTACTCAAGTACAGTCCCCATAGAATTTCCACCACCAAGTCACCTTTGCACCATCACCACAGTCCCATGTGATCTTCCCTCCCTCATTCCTCTCCCTCTCCATCTCCTGCAGAATGTCTCTGGTTTATGGTTTTGTTTTGTTGTGTATTCTATTGTTATTATTTTTTTCCTTGATGCCTTATTTGGTTCCCCTATATTCCTCCTATAAGGGAAGCCGTCCGATATTTTTCTTTTTCCTTGTGACTTATTTCACTGAGCATAATTCCTTCTAGTTCCACCCATGTTGCTGCAAATGAGATAGGTTTACCTTTTTGATTGCTGAATAGTATTCCATTCGCATATATACCACATCTTTTTGATCCAGTTAACTTTGAATGTAAACTTTACTCTTTCTGAAAGCTTTTAGTGTGATTTGTGTCTGTCTTACTATTCTACCAGTTCTTTCAATGTGCAAATCTATGACTAAATTTGGAAAATGCTGTGGAAATATTTTTATCGTTTTCCTCTCTATTTTCTTTCCTTTCAATCTGGAATTCCCATTAGTCAAATAATAAACCTCCAGATAAACTATTTTTCTCCTGTTTCATTTAATCATTTTGTTCTAATTCCCAGGTCATTGCTTCAACTTTAATTCCAATCTTTCCTCTAATTTTTTTTTGGGGGAATGGGGTGGGGAAAATTATCATATTTTTCATTTCCAAGAGTTACTTCTCATTTGTTGATTTAAAAATAACACCTTTCTTTTGAAGATGGAACACATACATCTTAGAGATTAATACCACCCCTTTTGGGGCCTCCCTGGTGGCGTAATGGTTTAGGGCAACACTGTGATGCAGAACGCAGCCACTGCAGCATGAATTCGTGCCCTGCTTCTGGCCTGGGAGGTGACCCACATGGCACAGCAGACCTCTCCTGCCTCGCCCCCTGCTCCCTTCAGCAGTGTGTTTCAGTCCATCTGCCTGTTCTGTTCCTCTCTCTGTCTCTGGTGAATCCTCTCACCACCACCCCACATCTCTGGCCTGCACCTCGTTCTTGTGTGCATAAATAAACCTTGAAAAAAAATACCACCCTCTTTTTTTTTTCCCCCTCTACCCACTGCCATTTCGTCCTTCTGTACTCTGCCTTGTCTCTGTTACTCCTCTCATTTTGGAGACTCCTCTCAACTATATGAATTTTCTTTAGCTGTCCATTCCTATTCACAGTATTAAGAAATTAAATGAGGGGCCTCCCTGGTGGCACAGTGGGTTAAGCAACGCACTATGGGGCAAACTGCAGCCACTGCAGCACGAGTTCGATCCCTGCTGCCGGCCAGGGAGGGGCCCACATGGCGCGGCAGACCTCTCCTGCTGTGCCCGCTGCTCCCCTCAGCAGTGTGCTTCAGTTGATCTGCCTGTTCTGCTCCCCGCTATCTGTGGTGAATCCTCTCACCCCCCTACACACCTCTGGCCTGTACCCCAGTGCTTGTATGCATAAATAAATCTTTAAAAAAAAAAAAAAAGAAATTAAATGAGGACCTCCCTGGTGGCGCAGTGAGTTAAGCAATGCACTATGAAGCAAACCACAGCCACTGCAGCACGAGTTCAATCCCTGCCACAGGCCAGGGAGGAGACCCACATGGCGCAGCAGACCTCTCCTGTCTTGCCTGCTGCTCCCCTCAGCAGTGTACTTCAGTCGATCTGCCTGTTCTGTTCTGTTCTGTTCCCCGCTCTCTGTGGTGAATCCTTTCACTCCCCTACACCTCTGGCCTGTACCCCAGTGCTTGTATACATAAATAAATAAATCTTTTTAAAAAATTAAATGAAATCTGACTGATTTCAAAGATCCACCATTCAATTAATTTCTTGGCTCCCTATCCTCCTCATACATGATGTTCCTGGGTTTAGAATCCCAGCTTCCATTTTCTTGGAGAAAACATTCCAAGTTTCCTGGCAGGTGAAGTAGTTTACAACCTCTTCATATAAGACTTTCAACCATTACCTACACTTTAAATCTCAAATCTCATTGTTTTTCGAGGAGTTTTTGCTGTATGATATCAAGTCTTTTTGGATGTTTTACTGAGTAAATCTGTGTGCTTTCCTCCACTTGACTAAACAAAGCACTTAACATTCTCCTATCCATTTTTATCTTCTAAGAAAGTAGCTGGAATTCTCATCTGTAATGGTTTCTTCTTCCACTCATTTTTGTTCCTATGGTCTTACATCTACTTTTTTTACTTGTTTATTGTAATTTCAGTGTTATTTGAAAAGAAAAGAAAATAAGACATATTGAGTCAAATCCCCACTAGTATAGATGTCTTAGATAAAATTCTATGTGTATTTACTAAACTCTGAAGGATACAAAATTCATGAGGATAAATAATGCCTTGGATGAAAGGATCATTATACAATTTAAACTAAACAGGGATAAGTTTAAGAATCTTCAACTGTTTTTTGGTTTCACAAAAAACTTAAGGCATCTTAGTTTATCATGAGCCAGCTGTGTGACTTTCTGTAATAAACTTTAAAAGAAAAACTGTAATCTTAGAATACATTAATGGGACGCAAAATACCAGACTAAGGGAGAAAACTACCCTACTATATATTCTGGGTGGTTGTTAATAATGCTAATGTCAAATCTGAGAAAAAAAAACTGACTAAACATGGTTTAGAAGATAAATCCAAGGATACTGAGGTTAAAAAACTAAGTCTTAGGGTCTCCCTAGTGGCTCAGCGGGTTGACAGCCACACTGTGAAGCAACCAAGGCATAGTAGTGCAAGTTCGATCCCCAGCCAGGGAGGGGACCCACATGGTGCAGCAGACCTCTCCTGTCTTGCCTGCTGCTCCCCTCAGCAGTGTATTTCAGTCAATCTGCACGTTCTGCTCCCTGCTCTGTCTCTGGTGAATCCTCTTACCTCCCGCAACTCTGGCCTGTACCCCAGCTCTTATATGAGTAAATAATCTTCAAAAAACAAAACAACTAAGTCTTAGGAAAAATGATATAAAAGGAATATACAAAGTCTTAAATGGAAGGACATTAAGATTACTAACAAATATGTGCATAACTGTCCTTAGAAGCAACAGTACTACTGTATTATTCTAGATTTTCCAGATTCTGTGACTTTCAAGCGTCTAGAAATAATTTTACTTTGCTGTTTTAAAACCAGAAATTGGTGATTTCTGTAGACATGTATGTCAAATAACATTGAAAATAAACCAACTAGTTACTGTTCAAGGATTAAATATTTGATTCGTAATTAACTCTCAAAGGGTAACACAACTGAAGAACTAAAATGCTCAATTAAATTGGACAACTTCTTGCTTCTAAGCTTTCTCAGAGTCTAAGCTTTCTTATTGCTGTAGTTTAGTATTTTCTGTAAGAACTCTATCCATTTTTAAAAGTTGTATGCTAACTTCATATATTTGGTGAAAGCTTCTCTGATCCTCTCTGTTAAAGGACAATACCTCTTTCCCATTGTGGGTTTTCAGGAAGAATTTCTTGGATTCTGTGTACTTTACTTATAGAGATAGACTGACTTTTCAGACTGTTTTATCTTAGAAGAATGAGAGCAACCTAGGCTCATCTCTGATTCTACCTTTTCAAGGGGAGGACCACCTACTTTAGGGCCAGATTCTTACTATATAGGGAGTTTTTTTTTTTTTAAATTTTTTTTTAAAGATTTATTTATTTATGCACACAAGCACTGGGGTACAGGCCAGAGGTGTGGGGGGTGAGAGGATTCACCACAGAGAGCAGGGAGCAGAACAGGCAGATCAACGGAAGTACACTGCTGAGGGGAGCAGCGGGCAACAGCAGGAGAGGTCTGCCGCACCATGTGGGTCCCCCACCTGGCCGGCAGCAGGGATCGAAATCGTGCTGCAGTGGCTGCGGTCTGCTTCATAGTGCGTTGCTTAACCCACTGCGCCACCAGGGAGGCCCTATATAGGGAGTTTTGATCTAGGTGAGTCTACCTAAAAGATTTCTGTTCAAAGGCACAATTTGGCTTACACACTGTAAGCTCTAACTTTCAACCTGGTCTCTATTAGTAATAAAAGTTATATTTTAGCCCCTATTGTTCCCGTTTTCTTCATTTCTTCAGAACTTAAGGAATGAAAAGGGACATATTACTTAAAACCTCTTTTAAAAAACCCCAGTGTTTTCTAGGGAGATATGATCTCCTACCTTTCTATAATCTGTAGACTTTGCTTATAGTTTACATAGAGCTTAAAGGTTGTCTTATGTGTTAACTGTATTTCGATCCGCAAGTTTTCAGAAGGTAAATTAACCACAATGCCACAATATATGTATTTTTAAAAAAAGATTTATGTATTTACGCATACAAGAACTGGGGTACAGGTCATAGGTGTGGGGGGTGAGAGGACTCACCTGAGACAGAGTGGGGAGCAGAACAGGGAGATCCACTGAAATACACTGCTGAGGGGAGCAGGAGAGACAGGAGAAGTCTGCTGCGCCATGTGGGTCACGTCCCTGGCCGGGGATCAAAAAGAACTAAGGCTGCAGTGGCTGCGGATGCTTCATGGTGCTGAGACTTAACCCCTTGCACCACCAGCAAAGCCCAATGTAAGTATTTTTTGAATTGAATGACAGGTGTGCTGTTTCTTTTCTTTTAATTTATTTATTTATGCATATAAGAGCTGGGGTACAGACAAGAGTCCAGGGTGGTGAGAGGATTCACCAGAGACAGAGCGGGGAGCAGAACAGGCAGACTTGACTGAAATACACTGCTGAGGGGAGAAGCAGGCGAGGCATGAGAGGTCTGCTACAACATGTGGGTCCTCTCCCTGGCTGGTGGCAGGGTTCAAACTCATGCTGCAGTGGCTGTGGTTCGCTTCATAGGACGTTGCTTAACCCACTGCGCCACCAGAGAGGCCCCGGGCTGGTTCTTTAAACTAAAGCAAAGATATATGATATTTTACTATTTCAGGTTATATTCATTTTGAAGCCAAAACAATCACATTACTAATATTGCAAGAGTATAACTAATCTTATAACTAGGATTTTATTTTCCTTGCCAAATTTCTTTTATGTTTGTTCATTATTATTCCGGTTTTTGTTTGCATTCTCTATAATTTAAAAGCTAAGTATATATATTACATACCTAAAACTGAAAATAATTCCTCTTATGCTAAGATGAATTCAAATTAACTAGAAAGAATCTAAGTTGATATAAAATTATCTTTCTGTGATATTGGACAAAGACAATAATCACTTGTATTCACTAAATTAGATAATTAGTGACTATTCTGGTTAAATTAGTACATAAAAATTAAGAGAAGACAAATTAGTGGGTATTGTCACTTCTATAGAATGAAAATTACAAATTAAAAAAGTAAATTTTTAGTATAATTGATGTATTTCAAAAATAGGGAATGAAAATTGAGTCTTTTCAGAAACATCAAATCAATAAAGTACTCAGTGGTGACATCAGTAAAATGGTACGGTAAGTAATTTCAAAACCCCACCTTTTCCACAGGGTGATCAAAAAACTGGAAAATTCATTTTTTTAAAACTCTGGAAATCGGGGCCTCCCTGGTGGCGCAGTGGGTTAAGCAACGCACTACGAAGCAAATCGTAGCCACTGCAGCACGAGTTGGATCCCTGCTGCCGGCCAGGGAGGGGACCCACATGGTGCAGCAGACCTCTCCTGCTGTGCCCGCTGCTCCCCTCAGCAG
>JAGFMF010011723.1:1243596-1259639 GCA_019455555.1 Galemys pyrenaicus | reverse complement strand
CGCTGCTCCCCTCAGCAGTGTACTTCTGTTGATCTGCCTGTTCTGCTCCCCGCTCTCTGTGGTGAGTCCTCTCACCCCCCCACACCTCTGGCCTGTACCTCAGTGCTTGTATGCATAAATAAATCTTTAAAAAAAAAAAAAAGAGGAAGGATGAGCACAAGGGACCATGGGGATCGTTTAAGGAGTGATATGGCAGTGAATCCTCTCTCCCCCACACCCCACCTCTTATATACATAAATAAATAAATCTTTAAAAAAGCTACACCTAAACTTTAAATAATAATACAGATTTACTAGAAAAGCAGTGAGGCATAAAGAAAAATAATAATCAACAGGAATTCAAAATACCCAAACTGGGGCCTCCTTGGTGGTGCAAGGGTTGAGCATCACACTATGAAGTATCTATAGTCACTGCAGTAAGAGTTTGATCCCAGGCCAGGGAGGTGACCCACATGGCACAGCAAACCTCTCCTGTCCTGCCCGCTGCTACACGCAGCAGTGTATTTCAGTCAATTTGCCTGTTCTGCTCCCCACTCTGTCTCTAGTGAACCCTCTCACCCCCCCATACTTCTGGGCCTGTACCCCAGTTTTCGTATGCATAACAAAATAAAATCTTTAAAAAAAAAAAATCCCAAAATACTCAAACTGGAACTCATCACTTCTTATCATATTAAAATGGTATCTGAGTCTCAGTTAATGTTATGACTATAATTTTTTTAATGTTAAACTTTTTTTTAAGATTTATTTATTTATGCATACAAGAACTGGGATACAGGCCAGAGGGGATGAGCGGATTCACCAGAGACAGAGCCGGGAACAGAACAGGCAGATCAATAGAAATACACTGCCGAGGGCAGCAGCGGGCAAGGCAGGAGAGGTTTGCCACGCCATGTGGGTCCCTTCCTTGGCCAGGGATCGAATGTGTGCTGCTGTGTGGTGGATGCTTCACAGTGCGTTGCTTAACCCAGTGTGCCACCAGGAAGGCCCTAATGTTAAACTTTTAAGTAAACCCAAATAAGGTAGAATCTTTCCTCCATTAGTACTACAATTCCTATTATTGAGTTATCAAGAGTATGTGAAAGTAGAGAGGCTTAAGTGAAAAAAATCTTAACTGGGATTCAAAGGCTAGCCTAGATATTTACACTTTTATGTTACTAATCTCACTGCGTATTAAGATAACATTGGTTATAGTACTTAAAATGAAAGATAACTTCACTCCCTTGATATCAAACACACAAAAAATATACTTTAGAAAAGATCTTTTCACATATTTTCATGAGTTTTTATGCTATGTTATGCTAAAAACAGCAGAATGATAAAGTGAAGTGAAAAAAATGTAGACTGGAATCTTGGCTCACGTACTTTCTGGCTGAGCAACTTAAACACCGCTACGGGCCTAACTTTCCTCAAATTTAAAGTAGAAATGTGAAAATTAGAAGTAACTGAATTCTTCTAGTAACTGGATGTTCTAGTAAAACAACTAGCTCAGTGCATGGCATGTAGGAAGCACTGAATAACTATCACTAAATTTCAATGGAAATTACTAAAATTTGCCATAAAGCATTGTTCACTATCAGCAATAATACAGTAAACATATTTGAATAATGAATTCCAATTAGGAAACTAAAACAATTCAATACATATTATGCTATCCTATAAGGGTTATTACTTTTGTATAGATTTAATGCCAAAATGAAACAGCAAAGAAGAATACTTTTCACATCTCTATCTCTTTAAACTCTTCTATCTTTGGCTATTCTGAGTGATGGCACATATCTGGCTAGGGGGTGTGTGTTCTCTTCATTTTAACTTAAAAACTTTCTCCTACAGCTTTACCCCTGAATGTTAGATTGAAAGTCTGTGGCCTCTAGTCATAATAACCAAAAATCAGGATACAAAGAACATTCCCTATGAAAAAATTTAAATAACTATAAAAAAGATAAGCTTCAGTTATGTTCCCTCTCAGAGGAAAATGTGCCAAGGAAGAAGGGGGGAAAAAAACCACTTCTTGTAGTAACCATAACTAGTCGAAATTAGCAAATATAGCAAATTACCATTTGCTATAAAAATTTCTTGTACTCCAAAAATTTTTGCGGTCATCTGTTTGCTTACAATCATAAAATTATCTGTCCTGTAAAAGAAAGCATTCTGTAATTTAATTAAAAAATATTTTGCAGTAAATATATATTAAAAGTCTTTTATTCACTGAGAATAAATAGCTAAAATATTTTCAATGAATTAATAATAAGGTTATTAATTCATATGAGACCAAATAGTTTTTTACTACTTTAAATTAGGTCAGGAAAGAGGTTAACTGATTTTAAGAATTATTCAGATAATGAAATTTATTAACACATTTCAGATAATGAAACTCATTATAAATAAGCCCCTCTCATTTATAATATGGCATGGAATAATTCACAGCATAGAAGAGTACTTTTGGTTTATAAACACTTAAGTCATGAACACTGTATAAAGAAGGGATTTTTTTCCCCCTACTTTTAAGCTTCTGAGATACATTTACATGGCAATTACAGTGAAGAGATATGCTTTTAAAAAGTGTTTTATTATTTTAGTACCACTACTAGAAGCTATGAATTAAATATTAAATAATTGTAACAGGCAGTAGCAATGCTACTTAAAAGTACAAAAAACTCTTTCCAACAATTACACAATCTAAAAGTTAAGTGGCAAAATAATAAAGCTGACTGCAATGGCAAAACGTTATCTTCCACTTAAATCTTCAATATCGCCTCCCCTTTCAAGATTCCTCTTAACTGGTAAATGTCTATTCAATGACTTTAATTACATTCTGAACTTTACAGTAGTATTGAAAGAAAACCAAGCTAAATTAAGCTTATTTTCTCTCTTTACATTAGGAGAACATAAAGCTCTATTAAATATTATCTAAATATTATCTACTAAATATTACCTAATTATTATCTACTAAATATTATCTACTACAACACTTTCTTAGCACCACTAAGGTAAACACGAAAACTCTCAGGAAACCAACTGCTTGATTTTCTTCACTTCTGGCCTGCAACATTAACAGCACAGCTCCGAATTTAAACTTCCTTCAAACACTTCCTGTACTGATCTTTGTGGATAAATTATTTCTCCCATGTGCATAAAAAGAAATCAAGGAAGAGACTAAGCTGAAGACCTTTAGGTAAAAATTTCACCCTCTGCACTTGGTAAGTTTCCCACAACTTTTGTCTCATCATTCTTAAAATGGAAATGGGGGCGGGGGGAAACGAGAGATGTGCACTGAGCTGCGAGCGATCCCAGGTCAGCTTGATTCGCTGCCAGAAGTGGCCAGGTAACACTTACTCTTATTGTAGAAGTTTCTCTCTCTTATCCCTTCAATGAACCTTCCTGTATATCACTATGTTGCTGTAATTCATCTGTAGTTATAATAGTTCACTTCCCAAAGCAATCACTTCCCAAAACGATGACTA
Source organism: Galemys pyrenaicus (assembly GCA_019455555.1). NCBI lineage: Eukaryota > Metazoa > Chordata > Mammalia > Eulipotyphla > Talpidae > Galemys > Galemys pyrenaicus. The sequence goes on along the minus strand of JAGFMF010011723.1, from coordinate 1,256,179 downwards.
CTTTCTAAAGATGCTTTCTTATTTCCTCATACAGTTCTCAATTCCATGACTATATGCCTCTCTCACCAGAGGAGGACAAATTTTTAGAGACAGAATGAAATGGATTTTCAAAGCGTGTCGACATCTAAGAGTTCCCAGAAGCAATGAACTGCAAAAGTACAGACTAAACGGGAAAGAAGAGGAAGTATCAGAACAATACCCCAACCAAACACAGCACCAAGAACCCGAGGTCGTCTCTATCTCCCCACTCTACCACCCTACCCCACCCCCACTTCCCTAGTTTAACCAAGGTCTCTCAAACTCGGAGAAACGCTCCCTTCCCCCTACCCCGGCCCATCATTTCTCCCTCGACGGACTAGAGACGCTTCGCTAAGGGGATGGCAGAAGCAAGCGGCCCCGGTCGAACGGAGCTGTGATGCTTTTTCTGCGGGGTGGAGAGAAACCAAGGGTTCTGCAAAGAATGGAAAGCTGAGAGATACTGAGGGGGAGGGGGGAATTAGGGCGCCAGAGCTAATCCCCTGCCTAGGCCCATGGGTGGAAGAGGCAGGAGTTGAGCAGCCAGCCGGGCGGACTAGGAAATCGCGCTACCCTGGGCTTTCGGGTCCCAGAACCGGGGAAGAAGTCAGGCAGCCTCGGCGGTCGGTGGTGACGGCGCCAGGCAAGGGAGGAGGCTTCGTGCGAAGCGAAATTCTCGGGGCACGAAAGCGGCAATCGCCTTCCTCACGCCGCCCTAACCGCTCCCCCCGCCCCCCCGAGCTCACACCTCAAACCTGCTCTTGGTCACTCCGTTCACGTCCCTCCTCATGGGGCCGGCGGGTGCGGCCGGGGCCGGGCGCTGCGGCGTGCGGAGTGCAAAGTCGGGGGGCCCAGGCCCGCGAGTTCCGGGACCCGGAGGCAGCAAGGGAGCGGCGGGCCGGGGCACTCGGTGGGGAGGGAGACCTCTCGAATCCCGGGGGGCCTCCTCCACCTCCCGCAGCGCCGGCGGCGGCGACGACTGCTCGTCGCTAGCTCTTCTTTTCCACAGCCTCAACTTCAACCCAAAACAAAAACACTCCCCACCTGCCAGCAACGCCGCTCCTCATTGGGCAGAGCCGCCCGGGCTCGGAACGGCGTGGGGAGGGGGGAGGAGGAGCGCGCGGCGGCGGCGGCGGCGCGGGACCACCCCTCCCCCACTCCCGGGCGCAGCCCACGGCGGTCCGCCCGGAGCAGCCTGAGCGCCGCGGCGGCCGCACTAGCCTGTTCTCGCCTTCTAGCCAGCCCACCGCGAAAAGGAAAGGCAGGGAAGTGCCAAAGTGTCTGTGTGTATCTGTGTATGGGAGGGGCTGTGGGGCGGGCGCGAGTGCGCGCGTGCTCGCGGACAGACGAGAGAGAAGGCAGGACAACTGCACACACCGCTGGCGCCCCTCTTCTATGTGCGGACAAGCAGCACGCACCAACCCACCAGACACTTGCGCTTTCTGTCTTGTCCTCCCAGCCCCCGAAGTCTGGTGGCTTCTGGCCCGTAGCCTGTACTGATACATACATTCTTCCCCACCACCCAACTCCCTTGCCCTATCACTCACTGTCGCCTTGAACCCAAAGTGCAGCAGGCGGTCCCTGCTCGGAGCCATTTTCCTCTTTCTGGTGGTCTCTAGATCGGGGCAGTGCTGCTCCTGCTGCTGCCGCCGCCGCCGTCGTTGCTGTCGCCGCCGTCGCCTCCCCCGCCCCCGTTGATTGCATTACCGGGTGTTGCAAGGAGGCCTGGAGGGCCACTGCAGGGCGTGGGATTCTCTGTGCATAGATCCGGAGGGCAGGGGACTGACTGGATTTGCCTTCTGTTCCGGGGGTAAGCAGCAAGGCCGCACCTCGCGCCTTGGGGTCAGGGGGTGCAGCACTGGAGCGGGGCGACCATTCCTTTGGCTGGGGGAGGGGCACACTTTGGTGGCGGAGGGGGCGGGCGAGGTAGAAGAGCCTCGGCTTCCCCCGCCCCTCCGCCGCCCGAGAGCCGCTGGCGCCCAATGGGCGCCAGCGCCTGCCAGTCCTCCAATCAGGACTTTGGTTGGTGAGAACTTGATCCTGACGCCACTTCGGCGGGAGAAATAAGCGTGTCTGAACGAGTAGGCGGGGGCGCTTGCCTAGACAATACAGGCATTCTGACTCCTTGGCTTTCTGTAGCAGCTGGTCTGTTATTACACTTTAGCAACTCCAGCCCTCGAAGTCTCAAGATTTACGATCGAATTTCCATGAATTAAAGAGCAAACTGTAGTACAGTTTACCTTTAATAGAGCAGTAAGCTTCCTAGTTGTATCCATTAGAATTGAAATAAATTCCAGTGGCCCCAGCAGGCCACTGAGCCTAATTGTATTCTGAAGCAAAAGAGTTTAAGACCTCCGTTGAGGTCCGGTTTTAGTGACTGACTCGCTATGAGTCTAAGAGGTGAGCTTATTTAAGAGCAACTGGTGAGCTTAAGAAAAAAAAAAAAAAAACTATTTTAGCTGGAAGATTTGAAGCACAAATGCTAAAGGACATTTTCCCCCGTAACTTTGTTTTTATCCTCGAAAGGGCTTGGGCTCTCACATCAGCAATGTTTCAGGCCTACAAATCAGATTTATGTGTTACATTCGCCTCCAGTTCCAGGTACTTTTAATATTATCACTTCACTTCACATAAGTTTAATTCAGTCTCATCTAAACAGTTGTCCCCCAGGAAGGTTTGATAAACTTGCAGAATCTGGTATGAGCAGAGACATCAAATGAAGGAAACTTACATATTTCCCTTTTCCTTGAACCATTTCAAGTAATACACAGGGAAGATTTACTTTTGAATTATTTTTTGATTGACCAGACTTCTAAAAAGCTGGGTATATGAAAACTATGAAAGACTATAAATGTATTACACATAGACGTATTGCTTGTTATCAAAGAAATTTATTTGCATGTAAATAAACAGGTTCTTTTGTAATGTTTCGGGAAAAAAATCCCACAGATTTTGTCTACTTTCAAAAAAATGAAAAACCCCAAAGTATTTACAGAACGGCCATATGCACAGAAAATCAAATTTGAAAGATTTTAGAAAAGACCCTCCCCAACTGCTCCTGATGTACATTTTTAAAACTCAAAATTTAAAGCTCAGCTCTTACAGCTGAGCATGTTTCCCAGCCTAGCTTCTGAGATGTTAAATATTTCCTACCCCTCAAAAAACTAACTCAAGGGTAGAAATAAGGGGAAAGGGAAGTGAAAAGAAAAAGGTAAAAAAAAAAAAAGACTTCCCAGGGAGTATGAATAATCTGTTTCCTATACTGGCATCTGCTTTAAGTGACTTAATTGGATACTGTATGACTCACTGGCTCCCCAAAACGTTTCTGACAATTCACGATAATTGTTACACTCAATTTTCAGACTTTAGGCCTAAGGGAAACTTTCCCAAGAGTCACCAACCTCAAACCTGGTTTTGGCAATTATGTTCTGCTTCATCCCCCACCCCAACACTTGTTTTAGAACACATTGGATTCTGAATCTGAAATCTTCATGTACATCAGAGCAGGTTTTGATCATGAACCCCTACATGAAGCCAAAAGACAGACGACGTATCAGATCAAACTAAGAATACAAGACACCAGTAGCAGAAGACAGGTAGAAGTTGACTTCATGTCCTTGCCGTCTTTTGAAACAGGAGAATGAACACCTAGACAGGAGGGAGGTGTCCCAGGCTTGGTTTATTCTGCCTCTTCTCCTCCACCCTGTGGAGAAATGCAGTGCTCCCTGGTTCTCAGGCAGGGTGAAGCAGTTTAGCCCCGGCTCCCTGTTAAGCAAGTTCAGATGCTGGGTCAGTGTGTGGGGTGTGCCCATCGACAATTCAGGGGCTTATCCTTCATCCAGATCCTAACTCGGGATTCTTTGATCTGGGATGAAGACAGAAAGAGAGAAAAAGCTTCCCAGTTTACTCATTTTGGTATTTGTTGCTCTGCTTGGGGGAGCTGTGCCCCTGACACTATGCAGTACATACCCCATAAATGATATTCCCCACCCAGAACAAACTTAAAAATCATGTGACTTTTGTTTTTCTTCTGCAGAAACCAATGGGATAGGATTCAAAACTAGGTGAGAAACTTGTGAGAAATCCAACCTGGTTGTATGTCTGAGGCTGCTACTGTATCAGCATCACAAGATAAAGCACTCTGGTATCACCTTGCCCATGTCCTCCTTAGTGTCACCCAAGACATTTGACTCTGATACGGTAACCGATAACTTTTCTTGCTCCACTTTGCAATGTTTCGTTTCCTACTTCTTATTACCTTGGGACACAAAAGTGGCAGAGTTGTTGAGAACTGATGACCAGAAAAGGGAGAACACTAGAGGAAATCAGAAACAGTCAGGAAAGAAAGCCAAAGCTGATTTTCCAACTCTAAGCTAACTCCAACCTGCAAAAAGAGCTGACTGTAGAAATCTTCAATATCTGATGAAGTCACTCCATGACACACACACACAAATGAATCACCTGGCTTTTTTTTTTTTTTTTTTTTAATCCAGAAGAGTTGTGCTGGGGACCCTGCCCCATCCTGCTGATACAGATCCTGAATGGAATCATCAGGAATGGCACAGTGCAGGTGTCAAAATCAAAGTAAGGCCGCAGAATTTTGAGAGGACCCTCCAAATACTGAGAACTTGTGTTGCACTCATACGGTCTCCTGGATTTCTATTATTTATGGACAAGGGCTTCTTATGATGTCCCCAAAATCCAGACTCAGACCTATTCCTCAAAAAAGGTCCAATTGTATTGCTACATAGTAGCAAGGGTTTATCTTCATGCCCACCTAGCATTCCAGGCCCCCATTGCTTCAAGTGAGCTTGAAATTGTTTTAAGTGAACTATGGCTGCAATTTGTTTACCTTTTATCTAAGGGAACATACAATGGAGTGATTAAAGTCTGGACTCCTTCTCTTTGTGATGAAGAGAAATAAGGAGCTCAGCTCTCTGGAATGGCCCCAGTTCTCCTACAAACAAAATGCTGGGATATGGACTTTTGGCACATTGTGGAAGTAGGAGAACTAGTAATTCTGTAATGGTTTGCATGCCACTGAGTCAGGGAGACTGTCCCACAATAAATCTTACTGCATCTGAAAACATGTTTACATCCCAAAAAGTCAGCCCAGCTTTTTTTTTTTTTCCCTAAGAAAAAAGAGATTATAAATCAGTACCTCCACTGGGAGGTGTTTCATAATATTCCTATGATGTGTGAACCCTATGAAAAACCTCCTTATGACAAAAATACCATTTGGCTTTTTCTAATTAATTCCAAAGGTGGGCTGACCGATTTGCTTGGGCTTGATGCTACATTATCAGCATAAGCTACAAGCTTCCTACCACCAAATGAGCCTTGCTCTTCCACCACCCATCATTTTGAACCCTGAACCTCACAGAATTAGAAACACTGTATAAAAACAAACAGATAAAGGGTTAAAATATTACAAATAAATAGCTAAAATTATCTTTCCTCCCCCAATCACTCCTAAGAAACAGACACCAAATATTACTTAAGTGTCTCAAATGACCAAAGTCCTTCATTTGCCCATGCCTCAAATGGACAACTACCCAAACAAAGGTGAGCCACCTTCATGCAAATGCATCAAGGAATGTATTGCTTTTTTCATTTCCTGCCCAGCCCTTCAAATACATGCACTAAAATGAGTTTAAGACATGGCCTAAAAATGGAAAAAGGGAGAAAAAAATATATATGAATATTTCCCACAAAACTGCTTCCCACCCTGCCCTTTCCCTAAACCCCTCCCACCCCCTCCCTTTCATAAGCAAGTATTTTAACATTTTTCTGGCAAAGAAACAGCAATTCTTGGTAATCAGAATCAAACCCTGTGGCCTCTTTTATAGGGTCTGGCTATATGCCTTTCTAATTTCATCCAGTTTGGTGTCAAAACCATACCATTTTAAGATTATTAAACACAAAATCAGACATGTCTGACCCACCCCTTATGATTTGCCCATAAACTTATTTTTGTCTAATTGCCGATCAGGGCCACATCCATAAGATCGTCATCTTCCTCTCCAATCATAAAGTCAGGGCTGAGCCTTGAGGGCCTGTCTGTAGATAAGATTGTGTTACTTGTCATAGACAAGGACTGGTCTGAAGAAATAGGTGATTTAGACCAACTCTCTGGCTTGATGCTATGAGATTTTTTCTTGTCTCGGTCTTTATCCCGGTCCCTGTCCCTATCTTTGTCTTTTACTTTTTTCTTTTCTTTTTTGTGCTTCTTATGCTTCTCTGTGCTGTATTCTGGAAGTGGTCGGATGCCGTCATCTGAGCTGGGACTATTCTGGTAAGATTTTTCTGCAATGGAGGAGCCTGACTCACTTTCACTGTCCAGATTCTGGGGGGTATATGCTGGTGACTTACTGTGGCTGGGAGAGCCACGCTCATGCTTTGGAGTGGAACCACTGATGAGTGGAGAGCCATAGTTTTTGGAAGAGGCCATTTGAGGCCTGAGCCCTTCTCCACTACTTTCCCCAGGTTTCTGCAAAGTCACTTTGGCTTTAATACTGGGGGATCCACCATCATGCTTGCTGATGATAATTTTTGCCACACCCGTGCTCCCCACATTTTTTGACTCTGAAGTCTTCTTAGATGAATCCATTGAACTTCCTGAGGTGGAAACTTTCGATTTGTCTTTATCACTTTTCTCACGCTTGCCCTGGAATTCTCCTCCTGACAAGTTATGTTTGGAGGACATAGGATGACTAGAATTTGTGCTTACCCCCATCTGACCATCCATTGGGTCTTCACCCCCAGGGCCACTGGTTACGACCCCATGCTTCAATTTATCTATGACTGCTGTTAAGGACGGCTTCTTATTTCTGCTAGGAGACTTCCCTTTGGAACTCCCATGCTGATTCTGTGAGGATGACATGGAAGAGCCACTTGAGAAGGAAGAAGATGATGCTGTACAAGAATTAGACGATGGGGGAGTTTTCTGAGACAATGAGCCTGAGGATCCTAACCCTGAAGATGATTTCATGCCAGCACTTGAACTAGTTCCAGACAAATGAGAACCACCAGAACCTGAACTGATAGGGGACTTGGCTTTAGAGGATGGGGGAGTCCCAGGAACAGGCTTCATTGGAGAAGCAAGCTTATCAGAACCTCCAGGTGGTCTTGAATGAGAAGGGGATATGTTTGGTTTACTTAAAGAAGGATTCATAAGTGATGATGGCTTTCCTTGAGGTTTCATCTTGGTGCTGCTGGAGCCACTGCTCAGTCCGTGCTTGGTGATGGGAGAGGAACCTGGTTTCCCCCCAGACTGGGATGAATTTTTAGACTGGCTAGATCCAGAAGACCCTTGACTAGAATATATACTGCTACTTAACTTGGAACTTGATGAACCTTCTGATTTACTACTTTTCATCTTGCCTGAGTTGGAAGCAGAAGATGACGAAGAGGAAGAAGAATGACTATGGTGGCTTTTACTGCCTGAGGAAGACACAGAACCACTGCTGGTATACTGACTGTGAGAGGAGGGCTTGCCCACCATCACAGTTCCCTTAGGAATCTGAATTGTGATTTTGGGAATGGGTGGTGTAGCAACACCAGGGGGAGTCTGAGATCTTCCTGAACTGCCTGGAGATTTGGATCCACCTGTACTGGTAGGGGGAGTGAAAGGTCGGTTAGAAGAACTGTGAGATGGTGATTTTCCCTCAGTGTCTGCCTTCTTCCGCTTTGGAGGCTTATCTTTGCTTTTGCCATCATTAGAAGGGGTTCGACTACGCTTCCCTGGTTTGGTATCTAATCCTAGCCCTGAAAGACTACTATTACTGGTGCCATTGCCTTCCTTTATCCTCTTTTGACTCTTTTCTTTCCCTAAGTCACCACTGGTCAATAAAGGACTCTGGCTACCACTGTGATGCTCCATAAGATCTGCAGGAACCAGAGCCTTACCAGCCACTGTCATAATACTGAAATCAACGGTGTCAGCTTGGCTATTGCTTTTAAACTTAGTCTCCCCATTGTCACTTCCAAGCATTGGCACTCCCAAAGTATTCAGTGCCTGAGATGTAAATCCTTTGAAGTCATCATTATCTCCACTTTGGCTGCTTTCATCAAAATATTCTTCTCCAAAACCACTTTGGCTCTGGCTGTTCAACAAATCTGGATTGAAGTCTACTCCATCAGAAAAAAAGTGGTTGGTAGGAGAGTCACTACTAGGGCTTCCAGCAGCATCTGCAATAAGGTCAGCTGGATCAGTGTATGGATTTTCATTATTATTGGTCTGAAAGACATCAGGATCAAAGAGGGCACTCTGAGAATGCCCAGAGCTTGAAGAATCTCGAACAGGGGTGCCAATGGGTGGACAATCATCACTACCACTGGGAAGCTTAGAGGCTTCTTCTGCAATGTCTGAAAGAATATCAGTTACATCTGGGCCAATGCTGTCTGAACTGGATAGTCGGACCATCCTTTGAATACTGGGTTGGGGATGAGGTACTGGTTGTGGGTAAGTTGTTGGGGGAGTGCTACACTGACTTGGAGCTGGAGTGATGTGTGGCGTATCCAAAGTGTCAGCTGTCATGTTGACATCAAAGATAGGATTCTGTGAATCAACATCCATTGAAAATAACTCTCTCTGAAAATCATCTTCAGTCTGATGCTTGGGTTTTTCAGGTGGTAATCGCGAAGATTTCTTCTTCTTTGTCTTGTTGCTTCCTGAACACATTTCCATCCGGGGTGAGCCGGAAGAAGAGTTCTGCCTTTCTAAGGGGCTGCTTCCATAAAGGGTTGAGAAATCCTGTGCAGGATTATCTTTAAGAAGGTTCATGAGCATCGGGTGGTTCTTGGTGTTGCCGGCCATCGAAGAGACAGGTGGCGGCGTGTGATGAGGAGGGGTCGGACTCGAGCCAATGGTAGACCCCCCGTTCCCTGTGATTTGCAACAAACTGGTAAGAATTGGGTTCTGAGACACCTTGCTGAAGTCCTCCCCATGGCCCACCGACTCATGCCGATCTTTGATGCTCATGCTCATATTAAACAAGGTGGTAATGGGACCCCCCGGAAAGGTGTTGGTTGGTGTAGTGGTACCACTCATTGGGTTGTTGCCTGTGGTCATGCCATACCCTGGGCTGCTAGCCGGGGGCAGGTTCTTTTTCACCATGTCTTCAACTGTCTCTGCAATGAGGGACAGTGCTGGGGTGTCGGCCTGAATGGTTTCAGCTTTCCTCCGAATAGCCCTCATCGTCACAGGGATGGACATACATCTATAAGATAAGATGGAAAAACAAAGTTAAAATTGTACTCACTACCAGAGAAAACCAATTTTTCCAATTAGAAAAACAGGCTTTAGTAGATTCATATATGCCACCAGAGACTTGTAGTAACAGTTTTCAAGTAAGGCAAGTAACCCAAAAGGCAGGAGTGGTTCTATGAGATGCCAAATCTTTGATTCATTCTAAAAAGAATCTTGACCAATAAGCAATGTTCAACCTCTTTTGAGGTATCACCAAAAACAAACAACCACAGACATGAGTTCAAATAATCAGATATATTCAACTAAAATAAAACTGGTGAAAACAAACTCAGTAAGAAAATGTCCTCTTAAAAAAAAAAAAAGAAAAAGAAAGAAAATGTCCTCTTTTTTGATCTTCACATGATTATTGGGATATGATTTATCCTCTTTAATGAACCATAATAAAAATCTCGACTAACTAAATTCTAAACTTTAATGACATAGATCACCCCAAAGCTATACTGTAAAAAAAAGAGCTACTGATATAAAATTTTATTTTCAAACAAAGTACCTTTTTTCTCTTATAGATAAATTTGTATTTATGAACATGTCTGAAAACATTTGCTCTAGAACATGTCAACAAAACCTCTTTTTTTTCTTTTTAAGATTCATTTATTCATGCTTGCAAGAGCTGGGGTACAGGCCAGAATCATGGGAGGTGAGAGGACTCGCCAGAGATAGAGAGGGGAGCAGAACAGGCAGATCAACTGAAATATACTTCTGAGGGGAACAGCAGGCAATGCAGGAGAGGTTTGCTGCGCCCTATGGGTCCCCACCCTGGCCGGGGATTGAACTCACGCTGCTATGCAGCGGATGTTTCACAGTGCGGCGCTCAACCGGCTGCACCACCAGGGAGGCCCTCAACAAAATTTCTTTTTTTTTTTTTTTTTTAAAGATTTATTTATTTATGCACACAAGCACTGGGGTACAGGCCGGAGGTGTGAGGGTGGTGAGAGGATTCACCACAGAGAGTGGGGAGCAGAACAGGCAGATCAACCGAAGTACACTGCTGAGGGGAGCAGTGGGCACAGCAGGAGAGGTCTGCTGCACCATGTGGGTCCCCTCCCTGGCCAGCAGCAGGGATCGAACTCGTGCTGCAGTGGCTGCGGTTTGCCTCAGAGTGTGTTGCTTAACCCACTGCGCCACCAGGGAGGCCCAACAAAATTTCTTAAAATGCCAAATAGTAATTTTACCCTTTTGAAGATCAGATTGTTTCCTTCCAACTACCTTGCCATGTTAGCTTAGAATTCATCATAGGCATGGCCGTGTTCCAATAAAATTTATTGACAAAACAAGCTGCCAGTGTATGTTCTAGAAAAATCTCGACATTCCACATTAATATTTCTAGGAAGCTAACTGGGTTAAGAATTTTCCCACGCACTACCATTCTGCAATTACACAGGTTAAAAAGTGACACAGAGGAGAAGTGGAAAAAGAACTACATCTTATTTTAGCTCTCTCCCTCATATAAGAACCCTAATACTAGCGCTCGTTACCTACCTGATTTCCTATTTCTTGCATAATGATATTTAAAAATCCAAAACTCTTATCACTTCTGTATCCCAAAGCAGAGAACAGTGACTAATTCAAAGCAATGACTAAATGTTTTTCTCTTAAATTTCCAATTCACAGTAATACTGAAAATAATATTCCTTATACACCTCTTAATGTGACTGATGGAAAAGTGACAGTGCTACCTTTGAACAACTTTGGCAATGAAGTCATCTGTGCAGATAAGTGCATCTGAAAGTCCTTTGTAGAGTTTACAGCTTACATGTGTTGAGTCCTGCACATCCATTACCACTGAAAGACAAAATATATAGGAGGTATTTGAGATAGAGTCAGATTCTGAGTTTTCAAAAGGATAAAAGGATGTAATTGTTAGCCTAGATGAAGTGCTAGCCACCCACACAACTCACCACACACCAGGGAGTCGTTCACAGGATGCTGAAAAGATACACTGAAACGGGACTCTGAGAGGGGACATACTTCAAATTGGAGGAGCCCAGGAGAATCTAAAAGGCAAAGAAAAGGATTATAAACTAATCAACCAAAAGTGACCTGAGTCAAGTAAATAACATAAAGAATGAAATTTCTCTCCCTCCGTAGAAACTAAATCCCACACATTTTTCTTTAACATGGAAAATATACTGTCCTCCACAAATGACAAAAGGAATTAGATTCTAAGGAATCTGACAGTTTAAATTTCACATACTTCAAAACAAATAAGTAACTAAACTTCCATTTTCTGATACAAAATCATTTAAATCCTTAAACTGTTAAAGATCTTGGCAGATATAAATACCTGCCTTAAAAATGAATTGTAGGGCCTCCCTGGTGGTGCAGTGGGTTAAGCAACGCACTATGAGGCAAACCACAGCCAGTGCAGCACAAGTTCGATCCCTGCTGCCGGCCAGGGAGGGGACCCACATGGCATAGCAGACCTCCCCTGCTGTGCCCGCTGCTCCCCTCAGCAGTGTACTTCTGTTGATCTGCCTGTTCTGCTCCCCGCTTTTGTCTCTGGTGAATCCTCTCACCCCCCACACCTCTGGCCTGTACCCCAGTGCTTGTATGCATAAATAAATCTTTTAAAAAAAAAATGAATTGTAAAAATTAATGTGGCCAAGAAGAGTTTCTCATTTTATCTGAGATGCAAATATCTACTGCCTTAAATTTTTCTGTTATGAGACAAATACACTGGCAAGGGATCAAATAATTTATCAGGAAAAAGCATGTATCTCTGTAGCACTTACTTCCTAACTACCTTATCAAAATTCATTTTTAGATCCCTTGAAGCCATTTAGAGAATTCTAGGATTCAAACAGGTGAAAGAGAAGGGCTAGAAGCACAAGTACTTATGCTGCCATTACTCCGGTTCTAAAATTTCTCATTTCTTTTTTTAAAAAGATTTATTTATTTATGTATACAACAGCTGGATACAGGTCAGAGTCATGGGAGGTGAAAGGATTCACCACAGACAGAGTAGGGAACAGAACAGGCAGACTGACTAAAGCACACTGCTGAGGAGAGCAGGCACCGCAGGAGAGGTCTGCTGCGCCATGTGGGTCACTCCCCTGGCCAGCAGCAGGAATCGAACTCATGCTGCAGTGGCTGCTGTTTGCTTCATAGTGTGTTGCTTAACCCACTGCACCACCAGGGACGCCCCTAAAATTTCTCATTTTTAATGCGGTTCTTATACTCATAAAGAAATCCCCTGATAGGGCCTCCCTGGTGGCGCAGTGGGTTAAGCAACGCACTATGAAGCAGACCGCAGCCACTGCAGCACGAGTTCGATCCCTGCTGCCAGCCAGGGAGGGG
>JAGFMF010011723.1:1205593-1243546 GCA_019455555.1 Galemys pyrenaicus | reverse complement strand
TCTGCCTGTTCTGCTCCCCGCTCTGTCTGTGGTGAATCCTCTCACCCCCACACCTCTGGCCTGTACCCCAGTGCTTGTACGCATAAATAAATAAATCTTAAAAAAAAAAAAAAAAAAGAAATCCCCTGATATAGCTTTCTTATTTCCTCTTGACTACCATATGAATGAATACTTCCATCTCATTGAAGTTCTTTAATGTTAAAAAAAAAAGTTAACTACAGTTAACTAGAACAGTCAAATTTCACATCAGGGCTTGTAATACCAAACTATGTTTGAAAAACAATCCTGACTCCTAGAAGAAACAGAAAAGGGCAAGGAATGGGGCAAGGAAATATACTGAGGTTTAAAAGCTAGCAAGCATTACCTAACAACCAAAACTTTAGATATCAAGAAATCTTCCCTTCCTACAGCATCCCAATTTCTGTCTTTATCTATCTATGGCCAGGTTCATCAATGTATACAGAAAAACAGTAAAAGACAACTGCAGAAAACAGTGGTTTTCAAATACCAACTATTAAAATTGTATTGTGTTCATTAAAATTGTGTGTATAAAGGCCTCCCTAGTGGCGGAAGGGGTTAAGTTACAGCACTATGAAGGTATCAGCAGCTACTGCAGCAGGAGTTTGATCCCCAGCCAGGAAGCTAACCCACATGGCACAGCAGACCTCTCCTGTCTCACCCACTGCTGCCCTTACCAGTGTATTTCAGTCATTCTGCCTGTTCTTCTCCCCATGCTGTCTCTGATGAATCCTCTCACCCCCACCCCGCACACCTCTGGCCTACACCCCAGTTCTTGTATGCATAAATAAAATAAATCTTAAAAAAAAGAATTAAAAAAATTATTTGTGTAACTTAAACAAGATTCTCAACTCTTTCTACTGAGATTCTAATTTCACTCATTTGGGTGTGTAGTTAAATCTGCACAGGTGATATGATAGGACACCAAACTACAAAACCACTAGAATAGTGATTTCCATCTACCAGTAAATACATCAAAAGGAAAGGCAATACCTTCTTTTAGAATAGTTCTTTTGACACAGCTTCCAATTAGGGTGTTATAGGCCACTTGGTGTCTGATCAGATTTAAGATAAGAGGAACCCGACCAGGGTGCTGAAAGGTAATTTTGCTAACAAGGGTTCCCTGTAGACTTCTGCCATCTGGAAGAGGAGCATCCTTATTGAGGAAGTAGCAGTGCTGTTGACCTGGAAGAGCCTGGGCAAAAAAGAACAAAGCAATGAATACTACTAATTTACCCAATATACTCCAACCACAAATTATCCTGAAAATGAAACAAAATAAAACATACTCCTCAAAAGTCAGCAACAATTTCTTGGTGAATAATAAAACTCCACAGGAAGTTCTTTAGTTAGCTGATGTTAAAAATATCAATTATTTGGGCCTCCCTGGTGGTACAAATGGTTAAGCTGCAGCACTATGAAGCTATCCATAGCCACTGCAGCATGAATTCAATCCCTGGCCAGGGAGGGACCCACATGGCACAGCAGACCTCCCCAGTCTGCCCGCTGCTCCCCTCAGAACAGTCAATCTGCCTGTTCTGCTTCCCACTCTGTCTCTGGTGAATCTTCTCATCCCCCACACCTCTAGCCTGTGCCCCAGCTCTTGTATACATAAATAAATAAAAAATCTTTAAAAAAAATAAAAAATAACAGGCCTCTCTGGTGGCACAGCGAGTTGAGCACTGCACTGTGAAGCATCTGTGGCACAGCAGTGCCAGTTCGAACCCTGGCCAGGGAGGGGACCCACATGGCACAGCAGACCTCTCCTGCCTCACCCACTGCTCCTCTCAGCAGTGTATTTCAGTTGATCAGCCTGTTCTGCTCACCACTCTGTCTCTGGTGAATCCTCTCACCTCCCGTGACTCTGCCCTGTACCCCAGCTCTTGTATGCACAAATAAATAAATCTTTAAAAATAAATTAATTAAATTAAATTAAAATAGAAAATAACATACATTAAATTTTTTAAATTTCACATGAAAATCTCTTAATTTTATTCTGAACTTTTACAAGCCTGTAAGTAGGTGTTAAGAATTCTTAATTTTTTTTAAGATTTATTTATTTATGCATACAAAAACTGGAGTACAGGTCAGAGGTGTATTGGTGAGGGTGGGTGAGAGTATTCACTAGAGGCAGAGTGGGGAATAGAACAGGCAGATAGACTGAAACACACTGAGGGCAGCAGCGGGCAAGGGGTGAGGCAGGAGAGGTCTACTGTGCCATGTGGGTCCCCAACCCTGGCCGGCATCAGGGATTGAACTTATGCTACAGTGCCTGCAGTTTGCTTCATAGAGTGTTGCTTAACCCACTGTGCCATCAAGGAGGCCCCAATTCTTAATTCTTTAAAGTGACATGAGCTTATAATCTGGAAAGGTCCTCCAGGTACCTATAGAGCAGAAAGTACTGAAATACACAAATTAAGACAAGTTCCAAAATCTCACTTAGATTTTAATTTATTTGCAGGGGTCCCCTCCCTGGCTGGGAATCAAACTTGCGCTGCAGTGGCTGTGGAAGCCCCACAGTGCTACGCTCAACCCCTTGCGCCACCAGGAAGGTCCTAGGTTATTTTCTGATTTAGAAACTTGCAGGATTTATAGATTTCTGTACTTTCCTGCTAGATTGAATAAATTTCTAGCAATCCAAAAGATAGTTACCTGACATCAGAAATATTCTGATCATAGATCCAAACAACCTACAATAATCCACAGTGCCTTACTTACAGCATAAAATCGCATGTTGTGATTCAAAGGAATGGGATCAGGGTCCTTTGACAGCTCAAACTGAGTGATCAGTTCATACAGGGGTACATAAGTTGGTTGAGTTTCAAACAATGGAATTCCTAGAAGAACAAGATCAATAAAAAAGGTCACAATAAAATTAAAAATACTGAGAGCTCAGTTTTTCCTTCATGAATTCTACTTCACTTCTCCATATATTCAAAATGTATTCATAAAACATCTGCTAGTTTAAGGCACTATGATATCTATACCCATGAACATGTTCGATGCCTACACAACTAAAAGAGGTTTATGATAATCTAGATTTAAAGTTTGTTTTTCAAATATATAGCAAGTATTAGCTTCTGATACTTAAAACTTACCTGTGCAGTTCTGAAGTTTCTGAACAAATGCTTTAGATACTGGGATTGGCTGGGGAAATTTCAAGAAGAAACAGGCAGGAAGATCAACACTGTTGGCACTAGTGATTGAAGAGAAGGAAGGAGTCCTTCAAAAAAAAAAAAGAAAGTATAGATTTTAAATTTTAATTGATATGAAAATGAAAAATCTAAATACCTATTCTGACATGTCTCTATAAATACAAATTCTATCATAAGTTCACCCTTTGCACTTTCCCCAATTACAAAACATTCTATTTCCTAACCCTCAAAGTATTTAATCAAACATTTATCCTACATCATGTTCTCTAGTGATTACTTCAGTATACTCCAAATCAATGTAAGCCCCATAAGAAAAAAGGGAGCAATCACTAAACCAGAGGAATTAGTGGTTCTCTTTCACTCTGTTCTATAAGCAGACTTTAGAGAAGAAAATTCAAACAGGAATTAAGATGGAAAATTTGGGGCCTCCGAGGTGGTGCAAGGGGTTAAGTGCCACACTGTGAAGCATTTGCAGTCACTGCAGCACAAGTTCAATCCCCAGCGAGGGAGGTGAACTACATGGCGCAGCAGACATCTCCTGCCTTGCCTGTTGCTCCCCTCAGCAGTGCGTTTCAGTCAGTCTGCCTGTTCTGCTCCCCACTCTGTCCCTGGTGAATCCTCTCCCCAACCCCCTACACCTTTGGCCTGTATCACAGTTCTTGTGTGCTGAAATAAATAAATCTTTTTAAAAAAAAAGGGGGAAATGGACAAAACAGGAAATCTCTACAAAGTCAAGTGGGGGAAGAGTCAAGTAAAATTAATTTTTGTTTCACACTGGTTTGAGGTTGAAAAAATGGACTTTGCTACATGAGAATTATATTTAACTTACCATTTGTTGTCAACTGGATGTGACCCCATAATTAATGGTGCAATTGGGAGCTTATACATAGCAGATGTTCCTTCAATTGTCACTGATGCATTCATGCCCAAAAATCGAGGAACTAGGAACATAAAAGAAAAAGGGTATTTCCAAGATCACAGAAATTATAAAGATTTTAACATTAAAAATAAGGCAAACATGCATAATATGCCTGCTGTAATTTGTCAGATACTGTAATTCCTATATACTTAGAAATGCTAGATGTTACCTTTCTAACCAACCAGTATATCTTTTTGTAAGCAAAATGGACAAAATACAATAAACAATGCAGCCAAGGATAAAAATTTAAAGACTCATTACAGATACTTCCTGATTTTCTCAAATTTCAGCATGCATTTAAAAAGAATTACGATTATAGGATAGTCAATGACTGAAGGGGACCAAAGGAAGTACTAGGCCATTTCTCATTATTTTTTAGCACATTAAACTGCAAATAAAAAATAACAACCATTCTTACATTTCATTAGAAAACTGGCTAATTTCTTCACTTTTAAAGTAATGATAAAAGAGCCTCCTGGTGGCCTAGGGGGTTAAACCTTAGCACTAACACCATGAAGGCCCACTGCGATGGCCTGAGTTTGATCCCCAGCCAGGGAGCTAACCCACACGGCACAGAAGACCTCTCCTATTTCATCCACTGGTCCCCTCAGCAGTATATTCCAGTAGATCTGCCTCATCTGCTCCCCTCTCTGTCTCTGGTAAGTCCTCTCACTCCCTGCATCTCTGGCCTATATCCCAATTCTTGTATGCATAAATAAAATAAATAATCTTTAAAAAAAAAATGACAAAAGGGAATTTCATGTCAGATACATTTTATCTTTTCATTAACTTATTCAAAAGCACTTATCAAATTTTTACTAGTTTATATATACATACATATGATTTATAAGTGGATGTGTATGTCTGTATCAGGTGCAAACTGGTAAGAACGGTAACATTTGGTAGGAATAGCAAAGTTAATAGGGAGTAGCAAAGCAAAAGCACATATAGTCCAGGCACTGAAAATTTTTTAAACTACTGTTTTCAACACTGAACAAAGCCTTCAGTTGCTTTGCAGTTAAAAATCTTACCATTATTCTCATGTAAAATTATGGGAGATGTAGTTTTATCATCCAGCAGGTCAGAAGGAGATGCATAGTACTTCAAATTCATTAAATGACCTGTGAAAAACAAAACTCAATCATTACAACTTTATCAGGTAAATTACAAATTCAAGTATTTCAACTTCTATAAACATGTATATAAGAAAAGTGTCCCAAATAGAAGACTCATAGTCCAAAACAATTTATAAAACAGGACAGAAACCTAAGTATTGAGTTTAGTGACAACAATTTACTTCACCCAATTAAAAAAAAAAAGGGAGGGCAAGTATTGATACCTTAGAAATCATTAAAAAATACACAAATGACTGGTAATTTTCCCCCTCTGCTTATAAACCAAGATGAAAATTTATGTAATGACTCATCAATTAAAATTAGACATTTTTTCTAAATAAGCAAATAGGATCACATACCCCCACTTCTTGGACTGAGATAGCCAACACTTCCATGAAGAATCTTATCCAAGGGACCTGCATTGGTTGCTTTCCTGCAAAAGAAATAATCTGTCTTTGCTTGTATTTAAACCCTAAGGTATTAGTATACAATGTGCTACCAAGTTCAACTCTGGAAAGTCTTACAATAGCCTAATGATTCTGCCTTATAATTGGGCATAAACAATTATGTATCATCTTAAACATAAAGGGATTATTTTCAAGTATGCATCAGTATGTAATATATTGAACAAAAATTAAAAGTAGACCATTGTTTATCAGATGGGAGGCCAGGCAGGTCTAACAAGTATTCAGATAAAACTTGAAGAATACCAACTAATCACACAGGGAACTGACACTTAGAAAGTGGAATCCATTCATCATTTGGGAAGTGAAAGGAGATAGCCAACATGCATAACCTAGGTAAAATATAAATGTACATAGTATATATAGATGTATAAAACAGGAACCCAGGTACCCCCCTACATGAAAAAATTTGAGAAAAAGGTATACCCAAGTGGGTCATATGGAAACAACACTTACCAATACATGACTGCCATTTTAGATAAGTCCTGTTCTAGGGACTGGAGAGCCAAGTACATTTTAGTCTTCAGTTTGCTAAGGGATATGAAAAAATAATCAGAGTTAAATAATTGACAAATACATCAATGCACACAAAAACAGTAATATAGAAAGCCTAGAAGGAAGCCTACACTGACAGCAACTAAAATAACTGTTTTCAAAAGTCAATACTGGGGCCTCCCTGGCATCCTCTGTCTTTGCTTGTATGTACTTAACCCCTTCTCCTAGTGGTTAAGTTTCTGTCCTATCAATACTGCGGCCTGAGTGTGATCCCTGGCCAGGGAGGTGACCCACATATGGTGCCTCAGACCTCTCCTGTCTTGCCCACTGCTCCCTTTGGCAATGTATTTCAGTAAATCTGCCTGTTCTGCTCCCCACTCTGTCTCTGATGAATCCTTTCACCCTCTATACCTCTGGCCTACACCCCAGTTTTTCTATGCACAATAAATATATTTTTTTTAAAGTCAATAGTAATTTGTCAAAGGTTCTTGTGTTTAAAAATACTAAGCAAGTTACACAAAATCCCAAGTAAGTTAAAAATAAAAATGGCAAGTCACAACAACTAATCTCTTAGCCTAGAAGTCAGTATCTTGAAGTAATTTCAAGGATTAAAATCTATTAAAATTTTAGCATCATAATCAATTAATGCAGTTATTATTTAAAATGCCTTTAATAGTTGAAAGCTGAGCTACAGTTTATCAGTATAACAAATTTCTAAGCATAAAATTATTCATAGATTGGGCCTGCCCTGGTGGCGCAGTGGGTTGAGCGACGCACAATGAAGCAGACCGCAGCCACTGCAGCATGAGTTCGATCCCTGCTGCCGGCCAGGGTGGGGACCCACATGGCNNNGCAGACCTCTCCTGCTGTGCCCGCTGCTCCCCTCAGCAGTGTACTTCCATTGATCTGCCTGTTCTGCATCCTGCTGCCTGGTGGAGTCTCTCACCACCCCCACACCTCTGGCCTGTACCCCAGTGTTTGTACGCATAAATAAATCTTTAAAAAAAAAATTATTCATAGATTTATACTGATTCCTTCAATAAAGCAAATAAAGAAAGAAAACATAAAAGTACTTACTTGTCCCCTGGAAGGTTATAAAGATTAACAAGACCCTTAAGGTGCTTAGAAAATTCATCAAAATTTTTTTCCCTATAAGAAATACAGGGACGAGGGAAAGAGAAGAAAACAAAACATACAATTATGACTAAATCAGCAAAAGTTCCCAAATTCATGGCTTTATAAACTAATTTTATTAATTTTACTTTAATTTTTTTCCTGTTTTCTTGAGTCAATCAAAAGTAACACTAGAAGACAAAATGTTTTCCTTTCTTTCTCTGTCACATTTTTCTGGAGAAGATGCTAATACAAAAGAAAGTCTAAGTGGAAAGTAGTCAAACAGACCTCATAATTCATATGCTTACTAGCTTCTAATTAGTAAGATCTGATTTTCCTCTCCTTTTATTATGTTAACCAAAATGACTGGATGCAATTAACCAAAAAAAGGACACAGCTTTTGAATGGAGAGGTAATAGAAGGAAGGATAAAACATTTATGTGAATACAGCAACATAAGTGTAGAGAGTGATTAAGAGAAAGACCAGACACATATGGAAAAGGGGATGGGTACTGTAGGAGCAAGTCATTGTCTTCCAAAATACGCCCTTCACTCAGTTGGACCCAGGAAAGTAACCACCACACTCCTGGCTTCCTAGAATTCAATATTCAGATATGGGAGTCTCAGTAAACTGGGCTTTTGTGGTCAGGAGTCCAGCCCAGCACAACTCAACCATTCTATTTTTTTAAATAAAAAAAAAAAAAAAATACTCTGAAAAGTTAAATTAGCCTGAAAGTGTCAGATACTTGTTCATTTATTGAGCACTTACTGATACGTACTGTCCTAAGTGCCATGAAGACAATAAAATGAAGAGCAGCTGCAAATTTGTTTTTAAAATTACCATGTATATAAAAGGACTAAAAATAGTAAGTAAAGGCTAATATTCCTTTTGAGGTTCCTTCTGACAAATTTACTTTAGAATATCACCGTTTGGTAAATTGGTGCTATCTCCTATTCTAGGTAAGATCTGGAAATACTGCTTTTCTGAAGTATTCTGGTAATACACCTTTGCTAGACTTACTGATTCAATTAAATCACGAAAAGGCTTTTTTAAATGATGCACTGTATTTTTTTAAATGCTGGTTCAAGTGTGATACATTTGACTATAAATACATTAAACTGAGGATTGAGAAGATTAAATATAAAACTTTTTCCTCAATAATAACACCTTTTCTAAGACACCTCCATGTGGTATCTTGCTTTTCAAATATAAAACTGAACTTCTGAGTCTCCCTGATGGCACAAGGGGTTAAGTCACAGCACTTGAATCTATCCACAGCCACTATAGCACAAGTTCAATGCCGGGGCAGGGAGCTAACCTACATGACACAGCTGACCTCTCCTGACTCACCCACTGCTCCCCTCAGCAGTATATTTCAGTAGATCCACCTGTTCTGTTCTGAATCCTCTCACTTCCTGCACCTCTGGCCAGTACCCCAGTTCTTGTATGCATGAAAAAATGTTTAAAAAAGCAAAAAAAAAAAAACACGAGCTTCCTGCCTGGCCTAAGTCTCACTGCTATCACCACTGCAGCATGAGTTTGATCCCCGGCCAGGGAAGTAACCCACACATGGCACAGCAGACCTCTCCTGTCTTAACCACTGTTCTCTTCAGCAGTTATTTCAGCAGATCTACTCATTCTGTTCCCCACTCTGTCTCTGGTGAGTCTTCTCTTTCTCCCCACCCCTTGTATCTCTAGCCTATACACCAGTCCTTCTATGCATAAATAATCTTTAAAAAAAAAAAACAAAACTAAAACTGATGAAAGATTATGTCAATGCCCAGTGTTATTCTGAGTTTTTATTTCAGGCAAGGAAATCTCCCCTCAGTTCAAAGGGGAAAATAAGCCGATGGAAAAAGTCATCAATCACTAAGAGACCACCTTCAAATTTAGCAATTTACTGTGACGGGAGGTTATCATAAAAATACCTGAAATGTAAAATAGCTTTTCTCAAAGTGAACAAAATACATATTTTCATGGTAAAGAATTATTTCCGTTTCAATAATTAGGCTCTATTTTTCTTCCACACAGAATTCCTACAGTTGGATAGTAGTTCTCCACTAACAGTGGGTTTTTTCCCTTTGAGACTACCTAGCTTTATTTTTGATTGTCATATCACAACAGATACTACTAGTAACTAGTGGAGTGAAAACACGGAGGCCATCAAAAATTTGACAATGCACAGAACAGCCATCTAAGAGCAAAGATTTTTCCATTCCAAACTGTCAATACTGCCAAGAATGAGAACCCCTGAGAAAGATTAAGTAGGGTAAGAATTCAAGCTAAACCAATTCTAAAAGTCAACAAGTAGAGACTCTACAAAATTTTGACCCAAGAAAATAAATCTGTTCATCACGAAAATAACTTCCGACCAGCCTCAAAACCTAGCTCTGAAGACAGCATTGTCTCCAATATCAAAAAATACAAATGTTGGGCCTCCATGGTGGTGCACTGGGTTGAGCACCACACTGTGAAGCATCCGCTGCACAGCAGCACAAGTTTTATCCCTGGTCAGGGAGGGGACCCACATGGCACAGCAGATCTCTCCTGCCTCGCCCACTGCTCCCCTCAGCAGTGTATTTCGGTGCATCTGCCTGTTCTGCTCCCCACTCTGTCTCTGGTGAATCCTCTTACCTCCCACAATTCTGGCCTGTACCCCAGCTCTTGTGTGCATAAATAAATATTTTTTAAAAAAATGTTATTTGTTTACCTTAGCTGCTGCACGAGCTCTGGACAGCTCTGAAATTAAAGAAATCATGTTAAAACTTTAAACTATGTTATGACCACTGAAGACATCAATAACTTTTCTCTTTCATTAATAGCACATGCTTTTAAACAAAAATATTAAAACTATGGAAGATCCTTATATAATCAAAAAGCATTTTCTTCCTACTTAGTAATCCATGGGGTTAAGGTAGGAAATTAAAAATCAAAATATATGAAATAGTTTACAAAAGAATCAACTCTGAGTAGATTGTTTAAATTAGGACCGCTTTTAAAAGCCATCTCTGCAATCCATATCCACATTTTACACTCATGTCTATTACAGCATTTTTCAGAGACATTAGCTATGTATAAGATTATCTGTTGTTGATTGTAAACTCTTTGAGGATAGGATGTTTGAGGTATTTATCTCTGTATCCTCATCATCTATTATACAACTGCGGCTCATGTTTGTTGATATGAAATGGAAAGGGTTCCTCTGTTGTTCCACTTGTCAAAGCCTTTGGATGATGTCAGAGATGGACCATATTATTTTAAATTCCATTTTATAGCTATTGATGTTGTAGCCCATCATATCATCTCTATAGTGGCTCATGAAAAAGCCTAAACCCAACTGTTTCAAACCCCAACAATTCATTTTAAACTAATGTCCCTAAGTAAACCCCACACATTCCAGTGAAATATCAACAACACATACCACAGGATTCTCCCCATGGTGAGCCACTTTTACATCACAAAGCTGTCCTGCAGGATCTAACTGTACTTCCACATAGAACATATCTGACGTGATGTAACATTCAGTGCCACTGGCACTGAGATGAGAGCCCAGTCTAGCAAGAACAAATCAAAACAAAAATTAATAGAAGACACATAAATAATAAAGCCACCCAAAGTCAACACTAAGTTAACATTTCTGTCTCCAAATGGGTTACTTACCCATTCTGTCTTGCTATAGACTCTAAACGATCAGTCATTGCTGGTAAAGATGTTACTATGAAAAGGTGAAGAAAAAAAAAAAAAGAAAATTACAAAGGATTCTCCAAATAACTTAAATTATAATCTTTAAAGATAGGAACACGTTGAGGAGTATGTCCTTCCTTCCGAAGACGTAAGCAAAGGTATTCATTAGTTCAAGTGCTTAGGCAGTATAAGGGTCAAAGAAAGATCTAGCTGAAATACTGCTGGACCTTCCTCTTCTCCCTTTTTTATTACTCATTTGGGACAAATTATCTTTAACTTATGCACATTTGCTTGCTAATGCTAGAATAAAAAAATTAACATCAAAACTAACATTGAAAACAAACATGCATGTTCATGGCCAACATTATTGACAATAGTCAAAAGGTAGAACAACAGAGTGATCATCGATGGATGAATGAATAAAGAAAATGTGACATATCTATACATTATTCAGCTTTCTTACACTTGATCTTAGCCAAAAGGCCGAGAAGCGATATTCAGCTTTCTTAAAAAGAAATTCTGATACATGCTACAAAATGGATGACTCTTGAAGACATGGTAAGTGAAATAAGTCACAAAAGGACAAATACTTTATGAGTCCACTTCTATGAGTAGCCAAATTCTTAAGAGACAAAAAGTAGACTAGAAAAGAATGAAGATGGAAGAGAATTTCAGCTTGAAAATGAAAAAAAGTTCTAGAGATGAATGATAGTGACCAGTTGCACCACAATGTTAATATACTTATTACTTCTGAACAGTACAATAGAAAATGGTTAAAATGTTAAGTTTTTATGTTATGCATACTTTACCATATTTAAAAAAACAATAACAGTTCATTTGTGGGGTTCAAATCTATTCTACTTTCATTTGCTTCCCAAACAGACAGGAATAATTAATTATAAGCATGAATCAAGTTCATTATTTTGCTTATTTTCCTGAAAATAATTTTGTTTTACAACATGATTATGTACTATAAAAATCTTTAGTGACAGTTAATTAGAAGAGAAGTTGGGCTCTCTTGCCCCTCCCAGGTACCATATACCTGGGAGTCTTTATTCTTTAACCCCTTTTTTCCTAAAAAAGCTTTTCTTTCAAAAAAAAAAAAAAAAGAAGAGAAGTTGAAAAGGAAAAAAACAGAACTTTTCCCTGGTATTCTATAGTTACACCTCCAATTACAATTCTTTTAAATCTCTCCCAGCCTCCAGTATAGAGTCAAAAATAAGTGTCTCAGAATTTCAGAAAAGAGCTTATCTCATAACGAAAGCAAGAGCAACACCTAGTGTAGGATAGTTGACCTATCTAACTGGGTCAAGCGCAAGCATAGTTTATCTTAAACTTAGGATTTTAAGAAATCAGCATATGTCAATATTTACAAACCTTTGAGAGCTTTCTGCAATGTCTCCAAACAGCTGACCAAATGTTGGTGCCCTCCAGAACTCATCACAACCCTCTTCTCCTATATTAAGTGGGAAAATATTGAAGGTAAAAATTAATCAAGCCAACAGTGTTTCAGGTTAACAATACACACTAGCCTAGTATTAATAACCAGTCTATCCATCCAAAGGAAGAAAAGTCCATATACATGGAGCTATCTATATCCATATACATGAAGGCAGAGAAAGGTATTCCCAAATCTAAAATTAGATAATCTTTAGGGTAAAATTAGAAAGAATAAAATGTAATAAATAAGATCAGTTTTCTGTAAAAGTAACTACATCCTAAGATAAATGAAGTAGCTGAGGAGATCTAGTAATTACCAAATCTAACAAGATATTTACATGATGTAATCTCAGAAATACAATCGGACCTTACCCTAACTAAACTCACTCCCAGAAAAAGGACTCCCAAAAAGCAAAAGGAAAAAAAAAAGTCATGGTTTTTCTAACAGTATTCAGAGAAGTTTCTATCTGTACAACACTCCAGTCCCCAGAAATGTGAACAATTTTATGATACTAAGGTAGTTTTTCAGGCTTTTCCACACCCTAAATCCATCTCTGCTTTAATTCCACCTTTGTAGAATAAAAATGTGACTAATCAATAATCTGGTTTATCTTATTCCTTCAACAAAGAAGGAATGCTATCAACGATGAGCACTATTATTTTGGTAAAATGGTGACCTTTGGTACTACAAGTGGGACTTAGTTGGAATTCCACCTGGAATTCCTCTATCTCACATGTTTCACTCATGAAAATATTAATAGAACACATCTCAAACTATAATGATAGTATTTATGGAACATACCTCAAATAATGAGAACATATCCCAATAACACGTCTACCTCATAGTATGAAAATAAACTCTGAACTTTCAGACTGGAAATGCTCCCAATTTTTAAATGTTTAAAAACATTTTTTAAAGTATTTTCCTGGACAAAATCCTGAGCCAGGAGATACATACATACCTGTAGAATTTACAGTTACAGAAATTGTTTAACAACACAAGACTTTGATATCCACTGTATCATTTGATCTTTACAACAAAACTATGTGAAGAAGCAAACTGGTGGTTCTGTGTGCCTCTACTGGTAGTATGCACTTCTACTTTCCACATAAGGACTAAGAAATATTAAATAATTTGTTCAAGGCAGTGAGGATTAGAGTCAAACCTAAAATACAGGTCTTCCGACAGTAAATTCAGTTCTTTTGCTAGACTATCCTGATTTGCACATTTTTAAGTCTACTAAACTGAACATACTCTGAACCCAAAGTAAGACTTTGTGGAAAGAAGGAATTACTTTCATTGAAGTATATATAACATATATATAGAAAAGTATAAATGAAGAGATCCAAAATGATC
Source organism: Galemys pyrenaicus (assembly GCA_019455555.1). Classification (NCBI taxonomy): domain Eukaryota; kingdom Metazoa; phylum Chordata; class Mammalia; order Eulipotyphla; family Talpidae; genus Galemys; species Galemys pyrenaicus. The sequence continues at coordinate 1,229,785 of JAGFMF010011723.1, read as the reverse complement.
ACAAAGTGATAACCCATATGACCACCAGCCAGTTCAAAACAGAAGTGAAGTTTTCTGACACCATTTCTTACACCAACCACCTCTGGAATCATATGGGTGAACTATTAACATCTAGTTACTACACCCACCCCTTCTTTCACTTTACTGGCTAACAATTCCCCATATTGGTGAATGGCTCAAGAGTAGTACTGCTGTAAAGAGGTTGACAGAGTAAACAGGTGAAGCTATATTAAGAATGAACTGCTGGGCCCTCCCTGGTGGCACAAGGGGTTAAGGTGCACCATAATGAAGCTATCCACAGCCACTGCAGCATGAGTTTGATCCCTGACCAGGGAGCTAACCCACGTGTCATAGTAGACCTCTCCTGTCTCGCCCACTGCTCCGCTCAAGAGTGTATTTCATTCAGTCAATCCACCTGTTCTGCTCCCCACTGTCTCTGGTGAATCCTCTCACCCCCACACCTCTGGCCTGCACCCCAGCTCTTGTATGCCTGCTAACACTGCTAGTAGTATATATACAATGAAAATATTACCACATTAGAATCAAGAATCAAGAAGCATGATGGGAAGTGAACAATAAATGTCTTCTTACACCATTATATCCATATGTGTCTCTTATGGATGTATCCCTAAGCATCTTTTGCCTGAAGTATACTGTAACTCATAATTAACACTATTTTATAAATATACCTCCTTCTATAAGCTCTTAAATTTGATAGCAAATATGTACTCAGATGCTTTATGATAAATGATACTGACCACACACTAATAACTGGCTTGAAAAAGTGCACACAGGGAACTTGGCCTATTAAATAATTAACTAGGCACAAAACTTTACCCACTTCACCACAGTTCTCACCATGACTTGTCGCACAAGCTTAATGGTTTCACTCCAAGGTCTATTTTGGTTAAATTTTGCATGGAGCCGTTCCAAGAGAGAACTCATCTTACTCAGCTTTTCCGACTCTACAATATAAATCAGAAAACATCATTAGAAACTCTTCTATTAAGACCTTCCATTTTCCTTGCAATATAAATCCCCAATACTTCATCCTAACAACAACTTAGTCAAAATATTTACTCTGTATTATTTACCTCAAAACACAAAAATAGATTCTTTTTAATGACAAGAGACGCGATTTATGGGTCTAACCTAACAAACACCACAAAATGAAACTGCTTTCTATTCAAGCTCAAGAGTACAATTTAGTGCCAAGATCATTTCATGAGATGCATGAAATCTCGACTGATAATACGTAAATACACATTATGCCTCAGATGACAGAGGATGTGACTAACTTAATATGAAATTAACCATCATGCAATACAATGTGACATATGCATTTAAAAACAGAAACACATTACTACTGAACTTGAAGGAGGAAACACTCGTAATTAGTTGTGGAAATGTTACGAAAAAGTGACAGTTGATGTTAGAACTGAAAGAAGAATAGTACATTTACAACTGAGTTGACACAGTGAAATCTAAGTCAAAATTCGAACTCTTTCAGGGCCCGCCCTGACCACAGCCACTGCAGCACGAGTTCGATCCCTGCTGCTGGCCAGGGTGGGGACCCACATGGTGCGGCAAACCTCTCCTGCTGTGCCCGCTGCTCCCCTCAGCAGTGTACTTCTGTTGATCTGCCTGTTCTGCTCCCTGCTCTCTGTGGTGAATCCTCTCACCCCCCCACACCTCTGGCCTGTGCCCCAGTGCTTGTATGCATAAATAAATAAATCTTTAAAAAAAAAAATCTTTAAAAAAAAAATTCAAACTCTTTCAATGTCCTTATCTTCCAGTAAACTGTTTTTGGGGTTGTTTTAGTCAGCTTATAACTCTGGATATATTTTTGGCAATTTTCACATTCAAGACTCATTCATTCAAGGACTATTTTCATGCTAAGAAAACAGCAATGAGCAAACTATATAAAAATTCCCACCTCTCAAGCTTTCACTTTTATACTTGTCATTGCTCAGAATCCTTCCAGTCCTCCAACTCTTCCCCCCGCCTTTTTTTTTCCCCTGAGAAAACTGATGACAGTTATCTTTACATGATTGCTTGTATCAAGCATTTTTTAACAACTGTATATACTAGCTACTATACAATGATGCATAAGACAAGGTCTCTAATCTACAACGCTCAGTGTAAGTGGAGAAGAAAGTAATCAATACCGAAAACTGTATTAACAAAAATGTGTCCAAATGGTAAGGAAGCATCTAAACTGTAGCATGGAACTTAGAAAATCTAGGTAAGATTCCACAGAATAGCTGATTTTCAGCAGATCTGAGTTAGTCCAATCATTGAAAGAATGAAAATCAATTCACTTTTAAAATATACAATAGCACAAGATCTGAACACTGCCATATTCAAGGAACTGTTACTGGCTGTTGCATTCATAAGGGCCTATTACTTTCACTCACTGCAATACACAGCTGTGCACTATTATTTTTGTCATTATTCAGACTTCTCTTCTGGTAGGAGGTGTTAGCAAGCACTCGAGTCACCTCCCCGGTCTTCCATCACTTTAAACTAAAAAATGCCCAGAGGCACGACTGCCTGCCTCTAGCAGGAAATCTTCACAGAAGTTAGAAGCCCCCATCAACTCAAAGTCGAAGCTCTCCATCACCAGGGAAGACACTGTTAGAATCTAAAACTCACAAGTATCCCGCGTCCTGGACTCCTTTGCCGTCAGAACAGTGGCCCCAACCGAGACATCGGCTCCCCATATCTTCTCACAGATTGGCTCCCCCCAGCTGTGTCCCGCCTCCTGTTTTCCCCCTCAGTCACTCACCCTCGGTTTCCCCCTGAGCCTTCATCCTGACGGTGGAGAGGGCCTCGATCCTCCACAAGAGGACAAGCCTTTCCCCACCACTAACGGGGGAACCAAGTTGGATTGAGCTCCCGGGATGCAGGGCACGAGCAGTCCCCACTACCCCCGGGAAGGCTCAGTCTGAAGTCCCCGGCGGCAAGAAGAGAAGGGTGCTCGAGGCCGCCGCCATCTTCCCCAACGGAACTTCCTAAAGATCGCGAGATTAACCGTGATCCTGCGAGAGAGAAGAAAAGGGCTGGGCAGCAAAATAACGCGGAAAATGGTTTAATCTGGATCTCTCGCGAGATTGTTTCAACAGCTTCGGATTTCTTGTTTCTGCCGTTTGGCTTTTCTAGGGGGCTATCCATTTCGTATTGATATTTAGGCAGTTTGCAAATTAAAATCACCGGCTCTCTTTTCTGAAAGATTAGCTAGAATATTGGCATCAGGAGTACTTTAATATAGGCGATATACTTTCTTGAGATATTTTAATTTTTTTAAAAGATGCATTTATTTGTGAATACAAGAACTGGGGTACAGGCCAGAGGGGCAAGGGCCTAAAGGAGTCACCAGAAACAGTGGGGAGCAGAATTGACTGAAATACACTGCTGAGGGGAGCAGCAGGATAGACAGGAGAGGTGTGCTGCGCCATGTGGGTTACCTCCCTGGCCAGGGATCAAACTGGTGCTGCAGTGATTGCAGATGCTTCACAGTGCGGGGCTTGACCCCTTGTGTCACCAAGGAGGCCCCTCATTGTTGAGATATTAAGTGGACTAGTGACTAGTGATACCATGGAAAAGATAGTAGCTCTGTAAGACGACGTTCCAAGCCAGATCCTATATACACATTGCGTTTCTCGTGTGTGTGTGTGTGTGTGTGTGTTCAATCTTTTTTAAAAGAAATAACTGCTCGACTACTGAAAGGTAAACGCTGGAAACATTTCTTTCCATCTTTTCTGAAGTGTTCCTCAGCAATTGCAGTGTTTTTGTTTGTTTGTTTTTTTTTAATTATTTATGCATCCAGGAACTAGGGTACAGGCCAGAGGTGCAGGGCGGGGGTGTTGAAAGGATCCACCAGAGACAGAGTGGGGAGCAGAACAGGCAGATCGACCGAAATACACTGCTGAGGGCAGCAGCGGTCTGCTGTGCCATGTGGGTCTCCTCCATGGCCGGCAGCAGGGATGGAACTCGTGCTGCAGTAGCTGTGTTTTGCTTCTAGTGCGTTGTTTAACCCACTGCGCCACCAGGGAGGTCCGATGGCACTGTTTTTAAAGAGCTGACAGATTTGGACTTACGTGAATGTGTTTGCAGCTGTTAGAGCATCAGATGCTATTGATTATATTTAGGTTCCCAAAGGTATTCACAATTGTGTCTCTTGTAATCATAGTGAAAACAGTTTAGCTCATACTCTGCAAGTCACAAAGGAGGTGTAGTCTAATCTTTTATATCAGTAAATCCTCACAACGAATTTTGGTGTAATGCTTCTGAGAATTTCATGACTACTGGATCTGAAGAATCAGGCTAAAATACAACAGTGCTAGCATTGCGTGAATGTTAAAACTTTTATCCACTGAAAAGTTGGATTTTAGCTTGCTTGCTCCAAGAGTTTTAAGCAGTGGATTTCTAATGATTTGCATGTCTGGAATTCTCCTCACATTTCAAAGATATTATTCAAACATCCTCCAAGGCCATTCTGGTAAATAACTGCAGTTGAGGTAATCAGGCACAGCAGTATGAAAGTAGTAAGTCTAGATCTTTGGAAATGCCTCAAAACATGTTAATTGTCACAAAGATATATATAGCCATGCTCCTTGAGAGAAGAATTCTTTTTATTTCCTGTCTATTCTTTTTATCCTCATTTCTTAGAGACACTACACTGAGTTTCTTGGGGGCAGAAACTCATTTTGGAATCTCCTCTACTCAGCACTGTACTTAACCTTATAAGCCTTGCTAGACTGTTCTTTCCCCCGTGATAATCCCCTTACCTTCTTTCATATACAGAATTTTTCTGCTATCCTTTCTCCCCTCCAGGGTCCTTCAACTGATCTTTTTAACTAATGGAAGGCCTTTCTCCCTGCCACCCCTTTCACCACCTAAGGCCCTCTTATTCAGATCTCAATTTAAATATATTTTTCTCTAATGAGAAGCAAGGCTTTTTTACCTCTGACTTGATAAAATCATCTGTGGTATTATTTAAACCTTTTCTTTAATAAACACTTTCACCATCAAAATTTGGTACATGATGGACCTCCCTGGTGGTGCAAGGGGTTAAGCACATTATAGTTTGTTCAGTGCCTGTATTCCTTGCTAGACTAGACTGTCAACTCCAGGAAGCTTGCTTTATTTCTTTCACTGATATCTCCATTGCCCAACCCAGATACATGTCAGACAGTCAATGCATATTGTTAGGATAAATTGACAGGGCTGCCAGTTAAAATACTCAGTTAAATTTGAGTTCCAAATAACGATTTTTTTTTTGGCATAAAAATATCTTGTAAGTCCCGGTAGCCTAAGTATTAAGTCTATTACCTCTATGGTCTGGTTTCAACCCTGGCCAGAAGCTAACCTACATGTCTCAGCAGAACTCTCCTATCTCAAAGTGAGAATTTTCACAATTAGTTCATTTTGAAAATTTCAAAAACGGTTCACATTTAAAATTCTGTGTCCTTTCCTTTGTTAAAAAAAAAATTCAACTATCCATGGAGTCATGATTTTAGTATATTTGGAGTTGGTAATACAAACATGAAAACACCAAGCACCACCCAACCCTTAACGGATTCACCTGATTTAAAGATTCTGAAAAAAGGGCCTCCCTGGTGGCACAGTGGGTTAAGCAACACAGCCACCACAGCACGAGTTTGATTCCTGCTGCCGGCCGGGGAGGGGACCCACATGGCACAGGCAGACCTCTCCTGCCTGGCCTGCTTCTCCCCTCAGCAGTGTGTTTCAGGTCCATCTGCCTGTTCTGCCCTCTGCTCTGTCTGGTGGATTCTCTCGCCTCCCCGCACCTCTGGCCTGTACCCCGGTGCTTGGTGCTTGTATGCATAAATAAATAAATCTTTTTAAAAAAATGACCGCTAAAATCATACTTTCTCAAAATTGTTAATTTCTATGATATTCAATATCAGATACACAGCTACACTTACTGACTGAAATTCTCTCTACATGAATAATGTCTATACTAAGTGTAGCTAGGAAATTTTAAACTTTATAAAGCTTGAAAACAGTCTTTACAGAATAGAATGGGAAGTTACAATATTTTATTTGAAGATATGGATGAAATGACACTTGAAAAATGTGTGCTCTAAAGTAAAGAAAGAAAAGACATGTCATTAAATAAAAAAAACCATTGAAAATTCACACAGAGGGCCTTCCTTGGTAGTTCAAGGGGTTCAAGTCCCAATACTATGTAGCTCTCTGTAGCCACTGTAGCACCAGTTCCATCCCTGGCCAGGGAACTGACCCACATGGCACAGCAGACCTCTCCTGTCTCACCAGCTGCTCACAGCAGTGTATTTCAGTAGATCTGCTTGTTCTGCTCCCCACTCTTTCTCTAGTGAATCCTCTCACCCCTCGCACCTCTGGCCTATACCTCCAGTTCTTGTATGTATAAATAAGTAAATCTTTAATAAATAAATAACAAGACGGGTTTATTATGAAAAGGAGAAAAAGAGGCACCTGCATAGTAACAAGTGAGTAGGAGAGCTGCTCCAAGGACATTTTTTTTAAAGATTTACTTATTTTGGGGCCTCCCTGGTGGTGCAAGGGTAAGTTAAGGCACAGCAAGCACTATGATGCTGTCCACAGCCATTGCAGCATGAGTTTGAACCCAGTCAGAAGCTGACCCACATAGTGCAGGGGACCTCTCCTGTGTTGCCTGCTGTTCCCCTCAGCAGTGTGTTTCATCTGACTGTTCTGCTCCCCACTGTTTCTCGTGACTCCTCTTACCCCCCTGCATCTCTAGCCTATGCTCCAGTTCTTGTATGCATAAATAAATCTTTTTTTAAAAGATGTATTTATTTATTGCAGAGAAGAACTGAGGCTAGGCTAAAGTGCAGGAGATGAGAGGATTCACCAGAGAACAGGCAGATCTACTGAAACACACTGCTGAGGGGAGCAGTAGGCGAAGCAGGAGAAGTCTATGAGGGAAAAAAGTTTTTATAACTTTAGTTATGTATTTCCTCTTATAGACAGGCTGAAATAGAAGCGTCCTGACTTGCTTGGAGGAATTATTTTTTAAAGATTTATTTATGTCTACTAGAGCTGGGGTGTAGGCCAGAGGTGTTGGGTGGAGGGAAGTGTGACAGGATTCACCAGAGACAGAGTAGGGAACACACAGATGGCCTGAATTACACTGATGAGGGGACCACTGGGAAAGGCAAGAGAGGTCTGCTAGGCCATATGGGTCACCAGGGATAGAATTCATGCTGCAGTGATTGCAGATGCTTCATAGTGCAGGTGCTTAACCCCTTTTACCACCCGGGAGTCCCATTTTTTTAGGAATTTACGAGTAACATATAGTCACAATCTGACTGATCACCTCAGGGTTTACAGAGTTGCCCTAACACCCTGTACTTCAGAGATCTTGCAAATAAAGCAAATCATATAGTACTCCAGTTTCTGAGTTCAAACTTTTTCTGAAGCAACCCTTATTTTATTAAAGCAATGTTCTCACCAGTTTTTGAACCAGTTCCTGCAATTTAAAATAGATTTTTAAAAAAGATTTATTTACTAATGCATACTAGTCTGGGGTACAGGCCAGAGATGTGGGGGATGAGAAGATTCATCAGAGACAGAGCGGGGCACAGAACAGGCAGATCGACTGAAATACACTGCTGAGGGGAGCAGTAGGTGAGTCAGGAGAGGTCTGCTGTGCCATGTGGGTTAGCTTCCTGGCTGGGGATCAAATTCATGCTGCAGTGACTGCGATAGCTTCATACTGCTGTAACTTAACCCCTTTCACCATCAGGGAGGCCCCTATACCCAGTTCTTATATGCATAAATAAATAAAATCAACCTTTAAAAAAGAAAGAGAGTACTGACCTAAGTCGAGCTATCCCTGTTTCTCAGACTCTAACACATGAGTGTAACACATTACACTTCTAACACAACAGCATGGATATAAATATGGTCAACTCCTTTTAAGTCTCAGGTTTTCGATGACTAGGTGCAAATAATATCATCCATCCTGGCCATCATGTTATTTTTTGGTTAAACCAACATTTATTGACAGGCTTAAAAGAGTTCTGTGGAAATTATAAACTGTCGTAGAGATATGTAAAGTTTCAGTGAAATTATTTAGATATGTGGAAACCACTTTTCTCTAGAACATTGTGTTGAAATGATTGGGAAAAGAAGAATGTTTGAATTTAAAAATTTCTTATATCTGCAAAAATTTACTTGCAGTGAAAGATCCATGTGTAGAAGTCACTATTATTCATTTGTTTGAAAGCTAAATCTTCATCAGATAAAAAATAAAATGTAGCTTTGGGGGAAAAAAAAGACTCAGTGTAAGGTTTTATTTATTCAGTCACTAAAGGTCTCCACGTGGAATTATCTGTTTATAGCTATTAGATATATAACTTCTTTTGTTTAATTTGGGTGATGAATTTTAATCTTCAAGATTTTAGCATATTGGGCCTCCCTGGTGGGTGCAATGGGTTAAGCAATGCACTATGAAGGCAATGCAGCCACTGCAGCACGAGTTTGGTTTTTTTTTTGTTTTTTTTTTTTTTAAAGATTTATTTACCTATGCATACAAGCACTGGGGTACAGGCCAGAGGTGTGGGAGGGTGAGAAGATTCACCACAGAGAGCGTGGAGCAGAACAGGCAGATCAACAGAAGTACACTGCTGAGGGGAGCAGCGGGCACAACAGGAGAGGTCTGCAGCACAAGTTTGATCCCTGCTTCCAGTCAGGGAAGGGACCCACATGGTACAGCAGATTTCTCCTGCCTTGCCCACTACTCCCCTCAGCAGTTAATCTGCCTATTCTGTTCCCAACTGCTTCTCTGGTGGATTCTCACCTCCCACACCTCTGACCTGTACCCCTGTGCTTATACACATAAATAAATCTTTAAAAAAAAGATTTTAACATTGCTATAATGTCTATTTTACTTCGAATGTGGGTACATAAAAAACTTGATCTAATTTAATAGGGAAAAAGTCAGTAATTTTGCTGAGCTCAGGCCAGTGTTTATTAAGATAAGTCAGTCACTTCATCTAATTGGTCCATAAGTCTTATGTCATCTTTTTCATATCAGACATTGTGGGGACATTTTACATCCAGGCCTTCTTGCAGCAATGAATAAGAAGTTACCGCAGGTGAATTCCAGTGCCTAAGTTTCTCTTTTTTTCTTGCTAACATTAGTTTATCTATAGATGATTGAAAGGTTTGTGGGGACCTCCCTGGTGGTGCAATGGTTAAGCAAAGCACTGTGAAGCAAAATGCAACCACTGCAGTAAGAGTTCAATCCCTGCTGCCAGACAGGGAAGGGACCCCCATGGTGCAGCAGACCTCTCCCGCTACTCCCCTCAACAGTGTGTTTCACTCTATCTGCCAGTTCTTCTTCCCACTGTGGTCTCTGGTGAATCCTCTCACCCCCCTGCACCTCTGGCCTGTACCCCACCTCTTGTATGCATAAATAAATAAATCTTTTTTAAAAAATGATTGAAAGGTTGTGAAAAACTTGCCTTTTTTCAGTTTTAAACAAGATTTTTGAACTCAAAAATTTAGGTAAACTCTTATGGGAGGGGGTTAACCATCTGATCAAAATCTGCAAGAACATGTTCAAGGAGTGATTTTGGGAGTGGATTTTCCTGCCCTCATTCACAATTGTTTCTTGTCCCTAATTCACTGACTAAATCATCCCATCTTCATGTATACAACTTGTCTACTCTTCCTGGCCCTACTCCAATGCCCTACTTTTATAAACCTTTCTATGAACGCCCCCATGTTTCCTTAGAGCCTCTGCAGAGCCCTGTATCATTCTTATGATATATATCACCATGTGTCTTATGATATAGCCTATATTCCACTTGAGAGCCCTGAGTGGGCACCGTTATACAGAAAAAGGTCTTAAAGTCTCACATGAAATTGTTGAAGAAGCAAGAATCTTAGACAAGGCAATTCTCTGTGCCTTAGTTTCCTCACTTATACAACACTGCTTCAGAGGTTGTTGTGAATTAATGTGTTTAAGAGTTTTGAAAAGCAAAAATGAAGGGTAAAGATACTATTTTTTCTTTTTGTACATAAATGTGTTTCTTGTTCACAGCTGTAATCTTCTTGTGACAAGAAAGACTAAATGATACCAGAGAGCCATGGATAATACCTCTAGGTGATGATGAGCTTTCAGGTTTTTAGGTTTTATGCACAGTGAGTAGTTCCACAGTCTGTGTTTAGCGTCAAACATGGATTTGAACCTCGTCTCTGACACTTGCTGGACTAGCTTTGTTATGCAGAATAAGTAATTTTACTTCTTAGTCTGGGTTTATCTGTAGAACAGGGTCACGTTTTGCAGGGTGATAAGAGAACTGGAGATAATGTACGTACTATATAAATGGGGAAGCACTGTTAATACTTAGAGACTTAGGTTGAAATGTCACTACTTTCGTTCTGTCCTGTTCGCAGTATTTTCATCCTCGTGATGAAAAAGTCATAATCAAATACGGTATGCGGTGAAGCCTGGGTGTATTTGTTCAAAGAGTTGTCAATAAAGTTTTGAGTAAAAAAAAAAAACTAGTTCTATTTTAATAAAGCTTTGCTCAAAGAGGAGCAAATATCATATCGCGAGAATATGGCGGAATGCGTTTCTTGCGCAAGAGTTGTTCTCGCGTTGTTTTTGATCAAGCAGTGACGAGAGGTGAAAGAGAAGCCCAAATATCGCGAGAATTCAGTATGTTCTCGCGGTATTTCTGGGGATTGCCCCCCCTCCCCCTTCTCCAAGTGCCGTTTCGGTTTAACCTAGTGTGTGACTGTGAGTCTGTCTGAGGGAGCGAGTGTGTGAGCTATTGAGGTGAGGCGGTGGCAAGAAAAGGAACTCTCTCAGGAACGAGGGACAAAGGGGGCCTGAGGCATCTAGGCTGCGGGACCCCGCGACAGGAAGCCGCCCTGAGTCGGGCTACCGGGTAGGGGAAGGGCCCGCGCAGTCTTCACAGGGCCAGAATCGGGCCCCACAGCCCGGGGCGGTCGGCTTCCTACTTCCTCGACCTCCCCGACGCCGGGCCCTGAGGATTGGCTCGGCCCGCGGAGGGAGGAAACAGACTTGAGCGGCTACCCGTTGTCTCGCAACTCCACCGCTGAGGAACTCTCATTTCTTGCCTGGCTCCTTCACCCCCACCTCATGTAGGAGGGTGCTGAGGAGTCGGGAGGGAGGAGGAGCCTGGGCTACTGTCCCTTCCCTCCCCACCCCCTTCCAGGGGCGCTCTGGTAGGCGTGGGGTTGGGGCTGGGGGGGGTGGGTGGGGGTTACTTTTTGGAGTGCTGGGGAACTTTTTCCCCTTTTTGAGGCCAGAGGAAAGGGAATGCCCAATCCAGAGAGACATGGGGGCAAGAAGGACGGGAGTGGAGGAGCTTCTGGAACTTTGCAGCCGTCATCGGGAGGTGGCAGCTCAAACAGCAGGGAGCGTCACCGCTTGGTATCGAAGCATAAGCGGCATAAGTCCAAGCACTCCAAAGACATGGGATTGATGACTCCCGAAGCAGCACCTTTGGGAACAGTTATCAAACCTTTGGTGGAGTATGATGACATCAGCTCCGATTCCGATACCTTCTCTGACGACATGGCCTTCAAGCTAGACAGGAGGGAAAATGATGAACGTCGTGGAACTGATCGGAGTGACCGCCTGCACAAACATCGTCACCACCAGCACAGACGTTCCCGGGACTTACTAAAAACTAAGCAGACCGAGAAGGAAAAAAACCAGGAAGTCTCCAGCAAGTCAGGATCGATGAAGGACCGGATATCAGGAAGTTCAAAGCGTTCAAATGAGGAAAATGATGACTACGGGAAGGCACAGATCTCCAAAAGCAGCAGCAACAAGGAATCCAGGTCATCCAAACTGCATAAGGAGAAGACTCGGAAAGAACGTGAGGTGAAGTCTGGGCACAAAGACCGGAGTAAAAGTCATCGGAAAAGGGAAACACCCAAAAGTTACAAAACCTTGGACAGCCCAAAACGGAGATCCAGGAGTCCTCACAGGAAATGGTCTGACAGCCCCAAGCAAGACGATAGCCCTTCGGGAGCTTCTTACGGCCAAGATTATGACCTCAGTCCCCCAAGATCTCACACTTCTAGCAATTACGACTCTTACAAGAAGAGTCCTGGGAGTACCTCTAGAAGGCAGTCAATTAGCCCACCGTACAAGGAGCCTTCCGCCTACCAGTCCAGCACCCGGTCACCCAGTCCTTACAGCAGACGACAGAGGTCTGTGAGCCCCTACAGTCGGAGACGGTCGTCCAGCTATGAAAGGAGCGGCTCTTACAGTGGGAGATCGCCCAGTCCCTACGGCCGAAGGCGCTCCAGCAGCCCCTTCATGAGCAAACGGTCTCTGAGTCGGAGTCCACTCCCCAGGTGAGCATTTGCCCAGAGGTCTTTTCCTAGGGTGGCTGTTGGTCACGGTAACCTTTTTTTAAACCCCCAGTTCATCACTGACTGGAACACTTAGTGGCTGGTCATTCAAGTAGGTGAGTCTGAGCTCTTACCCCAGAATTGGAGAACGGAGAGTTCACATTGCCTAAAACTGCTAAAGGTAGGTGCTTAACGGTGGTAGGCTCCTCAGTTGTAAACTCAGGTAGGAGAAAAAAATGGGGTGCTGCTTCTCCAGTGCATAGAAAGATGATGGTTGTCAGAGCTTGTCTGGCCTTTTCTGTTGCTTTTTTTTCAGTTTTAAAAAATCACCTTGGCATTCGTTAGATTTCAATGGCCCTAACTGGAGGTGTAAGAAATTACAGATTTTCAATACTGTTTTACTGGGGCTACTTGCCTAAGTCACATACCATTTGTACTGTTCACTGAGTTTCTTAATTTCTAAGCTTAGTTTATAATTGGTAATATTTTGATAGCGAACAAAAGACTTTGAGCTGATATTGCTAATGGAAATTTAACTGACTCTTCCTTTTTCCTTTCGATGCAGAAATTGGTTCCAAGGATAATTTCGTTTCCTTACAGCATTGCCAATGACCTGCCCTATGAGTACTGGCAATTTTCAGAATTTTTCTCTAAAAATTAAATGGTACTGTGATACTTTTGCAAAAATGGCACCTTAGTTGTTAGAGTATATTAGCCACAGAAAAGTGTTCTTGTTTCTAGATGATGAGATATATCCCCTTCTGTCCATAAAATAGAACGTGGCTTTGGGGTTATACCTGAGAGGAATTCTAATTTTGCTTTGTGACGTTTGGTAAAAAATTTAGTTTGTCCATGCCTGAGTTTCTTCTTCTGTAAAAGAAGAATAATAACTGTCTATCTGTAGAGTTGTGAGGATTAATAAGCAAATATGACATGCATAACCCAGTGGCTGACACTTGGAGCAGGTTAGTAAATTCTGTGAGTGAGGAAAATGTTGTTAAGCTCTAGTAGAGAAATTCTGTTAATTTGAAAAAAATCCGTCTATGTCTTTTATATGTCATGTGAATAATTTTTGCTAACTTAAAGTTTTAATTTTCCATGAACTATTTTGAATTCATCAGGCTTTGGCATTCCTAGATGTCAGGGTCTAAAGTTTCCTAGTCTTTCCTCCCCACATCTGTCCCATTTTATTAGAATTTTTCAAGCTTCAAAAAGGTAAAAGAATTGTAATGAAGACCCAAGTATATGCCATGTAAATTCTGTGGTTAATATTTGCAATTACTTTAAATCTATCTTTCCATCATTTCACCTTTTATTTTGAGTCATCTCAGAGCTAGTTGCAGACATCAGTTTACTTCATTCACTATAAACACTTAAACATGTATGCCATTAGCTAGAGTTCAAATTTTTCCAGAGGTGTGAGGGGTAAAATTTATACAAAGTGAAATGAGTAAGTCTTAAGTGTGCCATTTGTAAACTTTTTTAGTTTTTTAAATAACTGTTCTTAGAAAATTTGTATTTTGAGGGACAAGTTATACTAAGCTAGTCTGAGAATTTTTACTGTTGTGGGAGGTCTGGGAATACAGAAGTGTATTGAAGTGGGAGTTTCAATAAGAAATGCTGTTTTGCATGATTCCTTTTGGGTTCATATCTCAAGTTCTCTCTTTCTATAGTCACTTAGTTGGTGCCAGATCAGTCAGTAATGGTGAAAATAAATCAAGAAATAATTGGTGACCCAATATGATAAAACAAACATAAACATGCATAATCCCAGATTCATATGCACAATTTTCATTGACTTATAGAAAGCATTATATTTCGTATGCAGGCATTACAGATTTTTCCTCATGTTTAGAATTGTTATTCTAAACAATTTCTTAAGAGTCAGAGTAGAGAAACATAGATCCCTTCTGTGGTATTCTGTTTCCCTTTGGGAAACAGTAAAAATTAAGCAACATTGTTTTAAAAGATTGAAAATACTTTAATGGAAAATCTTTGCATCCACCAAATTAGTAGTGATGAGTAGTAGCAATTTAATTTCAAATGTGTAGAATCAGTTGAAGAGAAAAATACATGTTATTGAAGACAAATATTTTATTTGTATTTACCTATTTGTTGTCTCCTCTCCCTTGCCTTTTTTCCTTGAACAGTGGATCTGGACCTCAGATAAAACATTTCAGTCACTAAAAGTGCTACAAGCATATGGCCATCCAAATGTCCCTATTAGCAGTAGACTTCTGTTCAGAAGTTAAAGGATTTGTAGCAGAGTTATTTAGTCACCCCAACAGATTACAGAACAATAGTTTATAGAAAATGGCCTCTGTTATTACTTAGTGTTTGGAATTTTAGAAGTTTTTCCTGGGATAGGATGTTTATTTTATTCCAATTTTAATTCAATCAGAAAAAAAAACTTTAAAGTTATTTACAAGAGAAGTTTTAATTTACAGGTAAGTGGTTATTTGGTAAATCCATTTAACTACATTGTATTTCTTTGTATTTCTATATACATGTTGTTATTGTTTTAAGTTAATTTGATTCCATTAATGACTTTCCTATAACTTTTTTTTTTTGAGGAGACTTTCAAAAAATAGTACAGGTATATAAATACCATCATGTGAGTTGTTTCCCCTACACATCCTTACTATTTTTTTTTTTTGAAACATTTTGATTCATGTCGGTCTTAACCAAATAAGTCATCAAAAATAAAGGTACATATTGAAGATCTGGAATATGAACAATTTGTTTTAGACTACTGGGAAAATTATACTTTGTCTGGTCACATCATTTTTAAAGATTTTTTTTTATATTTATTTATGCATGGAAAAGCTGGGGTACAGGCTGAAGGCGTGGTGAGTGAGAGGATTCATCAGAGACAGAACCAGGAGAACAGGCAGATAGAGTGAAATACACTACTTAGGGGAGCAGCAGCTCTGTGCCATCTGGGTCCCCTCCCTGGCTGGGGGATTAAACTCAGGCTGCCAAGGCTGCAGAAGCCCCACAGTGCAGTGCTCAACCCCTTGTCCCACCAGGGAGGCCCTGTCTAGTCACACTTTTTTTTTTTAAGATTTTTATTTATTTATGCATATAAAGAGCTGAGGTACAGGCCAGAGTCCTGGGAAGTGAGAGGATTCACCAGAGACAGAGCAGACTGGCTGACTGAAATACACTGCTGAGGGGAGCAGTGGGCGAGGCAGGAGAGGTCTGCTGTGCCATGTGGGTCCCTCCCTGGCTGGGGGTGCTTCACAGTGTGGCGCTCAACACACTGCGCTACCAGGGAGGCCCTGTCTAGTCACATTTTTTTTTTTGTCTTGAAAAGTTTATTTAGGAAAGAAAAGAGGTGTCTAGTTACATTTTAGTGTTACTTTCTCATACTGAGACTTGAACTTGTTTGGCTTTATTAATAAGTGAAAATACTTAATGAGGGTTAGGCTGCAATTTAGAATAACCTGTCTCATAGAGTCCCAGATTTCACTTCCCAGTGCTTCCCTTAATAAGAAGAAAGTAAATTGAATTTTAAAAAGTTGATTGAAAATCATTTTATAGTGAAAGCTCCAAAGCCATCATATTTCTGAGGGATTTTAATTGTTTTGACAGGACAATTTATTTTGTTTAGTATAGGCATAACTTAATTATAAACTGAAGAACAAAATCTTTTCCTGAGATCTGTCTATTAAATAGCTCTCTAGTTAAAAAATTTAGGTTTTAGTGAAACTTGCTAGTTACTTTTAACTTCGTAGTTGCTATAACTTTTAGTGTAAAGTGTGACTATGTTTTCACTTGATCAGAGATAAAACTTTAATTGTTACAAATATGGGTATTTGCCAGTGTGGGGGAAAAAGCATCAAGCTATCTTTCTTCAGTTGAATGAATAGTGGAGAATGTTTTTAGTGTTATGTGATTCAAGTATGTTACGTTATTCAGGATTTAGTTCCTTTTAAAGTATTTAAAAATATTTTTAAGACTCAAAAATTGTTTTTTTAAGTTGATAGTTCTCTCCATACTTTTGTTTTACTGATCTAGTTTCCTCCATGTTGCTATTGCCTATCCATTTTTCTTTTACTGTTGGCTGCATTTATCTATTTGCCTTTTTCTTTTTCCAGTAGGAAATCCATGAAGTCTAGAAGTAGAAGTCCAGCATATTCAAGACATTCATCTTCTCATAGTAAAAAGAAGCGATCCGGGTCACGCAGTCGACATTCCAGTATCTCACCTGTCAGGCTTCCATTGAACTCCAGCTTGGGAGCTGAACTCAGTAGGAAAAAGAAGGAAAGAGCAGCAGCTGCTGCAGCAGCAAAAATGGATGGAAAAGAATCCAAGGGGTCCCCTATATTTTTGCCTAGGAAAGAGAACAGTTCAGTAGAGGCTAAAGATTTAGGCTCAGAGTATAAAAAGTTCTCCAGAGGTGTAAAATTGGAGAAATCTGCCCCAGATACTGAACTGGTGAATGTAACACATGTAAACACAGAGGTCAAAAATTCTATAGATACAGGGAAAGTGAAGTTGGATGAGAACTCTGAAAAGCAACCTGTTCCTAAAGATTTGAAAGCACAGGGAACAAGAGACTCTAAACCCATAGCATTGAAGGAGGAGATTGTTACTCCAAAAGAAACGGAGGTATCAGAAAAGGAGATCCCTCCTCCTCTCCCCACAGTTACTTCTCCTCCACCTCCATTACCAACTACTACCCCTCCACCTCAGACACCCCCTTTGCCACCTTTGCCTCCACTACCAGCTGTCCCACAGCAACCACCTCTGCCTCCTCCCCAGCCAGCATTTAGTCAGGTTCATGCTTCTAGTACTTCAACTGTACCCCCTTCTGCTCATCCAAGGACATCTACTCTGTCCTCTCAGGCAAATTCTCAGCCCCCTGTACAGGTTTCTGTGAAGACTCAAGTATCTGTAACAGCTGCTGTTCCACACCTAAAAACTTCAACATTGCCTCCTTTACCTCTCCCACCGTTATTACCTGGAGATGATGACATGGATAGGTAAGTGTTATAGTTAACTGAAAAACCTAACCTCCTTGATCTAAGTGTAATTTCTGTTTTCAACTTTTGTTAAAACTGCTCTATTGCATGGCTATTAGAATGCTTTTATGAATAGAAAATGCCTTTGATGTTTGATTTTCAATGGAAAATTCTTTAATTATGACATTACTTGGGGAGAGAATTTGAGAGTGTTTGAGAACTAGGAACACATTTTCTCATAAGCTTATTGGTAAGGCTAACTTTTATTCATGTTTCTAAGAATCAGTGGCATTTTTCCTCCTAAATTTTATGTTGAAAATTGTAATAGTTGTAGAAAAATTAAAAGAACAATACCCTTATACTCTTCCCCAAGAATGAACCAATTGTTAGCTTTTTACCACCTTAGTTATTGTGATCCCTACTTCTGATTGCTTCAGCATGTCTCTCCTAACAAGAACTTTTCCTATATAATCACAACGGTGTCATCACCCTAAAAAATCATTTTAGGAGTATAATATCAATAATCATCTCAGTAATTGTCCTAGTTGTTTTTTTCCTCCAGATCCAGGAGAAAGGTTTATTCTGAAAATAAATAAATAAATTATACTGTAGGAAGCAAAAGAACAGTATATAGAATCTTTGCTAATTAGAATATAATTTCATAATGGGATGATGGGAAGAATTTTTTTTTTAAAGATTTATTTATACATACAAGAGCTGGGGTACAGGCCAGAGTCCAGGGCGGTGGGAGGAGTCACCAGAGATAGAGTGGGGAGCAGAACAGGCAGACTGACTGAAACATACTGCTGAGGGGAGCAGCAGGCAAGGCAGGAGAGGTCTGCTGTGCCATGTGGGTCCCCTCCCTGGCCAGCAGCAGGGATCGAACTTGTGCTGCAGTGGCTGCGGTTTGCTGCATAGTGCGTTGCTTAACTCACTACGCCACCAGGGAGGCCCAAGAATTCTTATATTAATGAGTCCTGAGTATTGAGAACTGAAATGATTGTGAAGCATGAATCTTGACTTTATGGAAGGTATTGAGAAATATATTTAATTTCTTGGCAGAACTAGCTAGGCAAGTATCATTCAGCAAACACTTTAGCAGTTACGTGAAGTGGCAGCCTTTGTGTTTTTGGTTTTTTTTTTGAGATCCTACCCGCTTGTTCTCTAGGAAATGAGTTTTATTTTTGCAACAAGCACAAAAGCACAAAAGTAACTACCAACAATCTTTCATTCCAGATCAATTCCTGAGCCTTAATTACTTTTCAGGTAACATCACATCAGTAAACATACATTTAAGACCTTTAGCTAAGTCTTTATTTTTCCAGCTTACTCCCATGCCTTTTAAGGTGCAAGTGCATTAGATAAAAAGAAAATATTTTGGGGCCTCCCCTTTGGCCTAGGGATTAAGTCTCGGTGATATCACCCACTGTTATCTGAGTTGAGTTCCTGGCCAGGTAACTAACCCACATGGTATAGCAGACCTCTCCTGTCTCATTGCTCCCCTCAGCAGTGTATTTAAGTAAATCCCCCTGCTCTGCTCCCTACTCTTGTCTCTGGTGAATGCCCTCACCCTCCACACCTCTGGCCTACACACCAGTTATTCTACACACACAAGAATAACATTTAATGGCTCTGTTATTAATCAGTGGTAAGTCTGGATTTTAAATAAAAATTCACATGTTCTGTCTCATGAATTTCTACCACAATTTGAGGATAAGAATGAAGAAAACTTACATTTTATGTAGAAAAATTTGAAGTACACAATATATTTCTCACAGATAAAAGCAATGTGTTTTTATCCTTTTTGCTGAAAAAGAAAATAGTTGATCTTTATCTACCCAGAAGAAAATCATTTAAATATTAGTTTACATAGTGGGCCTCCCTGGTGGCGCAGTGGGTTAAACAACGCACTAGGAAGCAAACCGCAGCCACTGCAGCACGAGTTCGATCCCTGCTGCCGGCCAGAGAGGGGACCCACATGGGGCAGCAGACCTCTCCTGCTGTGCCCGCTGCTCCCCTCAGCAGTGTACCTCAGTTAATCTGCCTGTTCTGCTCCCCACTGTGTCTCTGGTGAATCTTCTCACCTCCCGCGCCTCTGGCCTGTACCCCAGCTCTTGTGTGCATAAATAAATAAATCTTTAAAAAAAAAATATTAGTTTACATAGTAATTAGAAAAATATCAATGTGGATTAAAAGTCTTCATTTTGAAATGTTTACTTAGCTTACTAAATAACTATTGAACCTACCTACAGTGTATCAGTGTAATGTGCAGATTTGTACATAGTGGTCTCTGTCTTTCAGATTTAGCATAAAGCGGTAAAATAAGACCATTTAGTGTTGGAGTATTTGTGACTGTCCTTAAGAGTGTGTTTAAGAGAGAAATGGGGCCTCCCTGGTGGAGCACCATGCTGTGAAGCATCCTCACTCAGCATTAGCAGCTTGAGTTCAATCCCAGGCCAAGGAGGGGACCCACATGGCACAGCAGACCTCAACTGCTTTGCCCGCTGCTCCCCTCA
Organism: Galemys pyrenaicus; assembly: GCA_019455555.1. NCBI lineage: Eukaryota > Metazoa > Chordata > Mammalia > Eulipotyphla > Talpidae > Galemys > Galemys pyrenaicus. Next base: position 1,209,930 of record JAGFMF010011723.1, on the reverse strand, counting down.
GCAGTGTATTTCGGTTGATCTTCCTGTTATGCTCCCCACTCTGTCTCTGGTGAATCTTCTTACCTCCCACAACTCTAGCTTACAGTGTAGCTCTTGTATGCATAAATAAATCTTTAAAAGAGAGAGAGAGAGTGCGCAAAACTTTTTTAAAAACATTTTTTATTTATGCATACAAGAGCAGGGGTACAGGCCAGAGGCATGGGAAGTGAGAGGATTCACCAGAGACAAAGTGGGAGCAGAACAGGCAGATTGACCAAAATACACTACTGAGGGGAGCAGTGGGTGAGGCAGGAGAGGTCTGCTGCACCATGTGGGTCCCCTCCCTGCCCGGGGATTGAACATGCACTGCTGTGCAGCGGATTTTCCACAGTGCGGGACTCAACCCGCTGCACCACCAGGGAGGCCCTAGACAAAACTTTTTTTTTTTTAAAGATATATTTATTGATGCATATAAGAGCTGGGGTACAGGCCAGAGTCGAGGGAGGTGAGAGGATTCACAAGAGACAGAGAAGGGAGCAGCACAGGCAGACTGACTGAAACATACTGCTGAGGGGAGCAGCGGGTGAAGCAGGAGCGGTCTGCTACACCATGTGGGTCCCTTCCCTGGCCAGCGGCAGGAATCGAATTTGTGCTGCAGTGGCTTTGGTTTGCCTCATAGTGTGTTGCTTAACCTACTGCGCCACCAGGGAGGTCCCCCTAGATAAAACTTTTTAATGTAGTTATTTTTGTATTTTTTTAAAAGATTTATTTATGCATACAAGAACTGGAGTACAGGCCAGAGGTGCAGGGGTGAGAGGAATCACCAAAGATGGGGGAACAAAACAGGCAAATAGACTGAAATACACTGCTGAGGGGAGCAGTTGGTGAGACAGGAGAGGTCTGCTGCACCATGTGGCTGCGGATAGCTTCACAGTACTGCTATTTAATGCCTCGCACCACCAAGGAGGCCCGATGTAATTATTTATAAATGTATGATTATCAGATGTTTTTCACTGATACTTACACAATCTAAGTACACTATTAAATGCAAAAAATGGAAATGAAGATTTCTTTCACTATCAATTTTATTTTCACAATGTATTAACTTTAAATTCAAGCTGTTTTTATTGTACGTGAGTGTGTCTATCCATATACAAGTTTCTATCTCTTAGATGAAAAATATTTTTTATATAAGAGGAACATATTTCAGGAAGACATTTGAAATTTGCATATGAAACTCATATTTCCTTTCTGTTTTCTCTTATGAGACTGCAGTATCTTAAATCTTTTTTTTTTTTTTATAAATTTCTTCTCAGTCTTTTTTTTTCCTCTTCTTTTCAAGGATTTATTTATTTATGCATACAAGCACTGGGGTACAGGTCAGAGGTGTGGGGGGGGGCGAGAGGATTCACCACAGAGAGCGGGGAGCAGAACAGGCAGATCAATGGAAGTAACACTGCTGAGGGGAGCAGCGGGCACAGCAGGAGAGGTCTGCTGCGCCATGTGGGTCCCCTCCCTGGCCGGCAGCAGGGATCGAACTCGTGCTGCAGTGGCTGCGGTTTGCTTCATAGTGCATTGCTTAACCCACTGCGCCACCAGGGAGGCCCCCAGTATCTTAAATCTTAAGAATGTGATTCATCTATCTTTTTATTGTACTGCTCTGGTTCTTTGACCATATCAGTAGAACACAGAATGCAGTCTGAATATTGGTAACTTGAATAAGTAAAACTGCTTGGAGGAGTCAGGGTTAGGGCATATGTAAAATAAAACAGGTAATATAGTTAAGTGAGTTGGGGGGCCTCCCTGGTGGTGCAGTGGGTTAAGCAATGCACTATGAAGTAAACTGCAGCATGAGTTTGATCCCTGCTGCCGTCAGGGAGGGGACCCACATGACGTGGCAGACCTCTCCTGCTGTACCTACTGCTCCCCTCAGCAGTGTACCTCCGTTGATCTGCCTGTTTGCTCCCTACTCTTGTCTCTGGTGGATTCTCTCACACCCTCCCCCACACCGCTGGCCTCTACTCCAGCTCTTGTATGCATAAATAAATCTTTAAAAAAGAAAAACATTTTAAAAAAAGAAATGAGTTGGTCCATGGGTGATATAAAATTTGATTATTTGTTTTGGAAAAGAATGAAATTTCCTTCATATATATCTAGGGGAGGAGTGTATTAACCTAGGTATCTATGCAGGAGTACGTTTTCCAATGATATTACGAAAGCCTTTCTGATTTGTGGTCTGTAATTTTTGGTTTCAAGTAGCAAAGGTGGGTACCGTATCATTCTACCAAATAGTACATTCTTCATGAACATAGCTATTTATGGAGATGGCCTGCCCTTTTTTTTAAAAAAAGATTTATTTATGCATACGAGAACTGGCTTACAGGCCGGAGGGTTGCAGGGATAGATGGGTGAGAGGATTCACCAGAGACAGACTGGGGAACAAAACAGGTGGATTGACTGAAATACACTGCTGAGGGGAGTAGTAGACGAGGTAGGAGAAGTCTGCTGGCTATATGGGTCACCTTCCTGGCTGGGGATCCACTGCAGTGGCTGCGGATGCTTCATAGTGCAGTGCTTAACCCCTTGCGCCACCAGGGAGGCCCTGGGATCTTATGCTTTTAAGGAGATCATCTATATAATCTTCTTTAAGATTTCAGTTAACTCCAAAGGATTTTTTTAATTTTCTCTGTTTTTTGGATAACTGGGTCATTTTGAGTTTATATGACTTCAGTTAGAGTCTGTGATATCCTTTCAGGCTGTATCTTAAAATTTTTGAACTAGTTATAGAAAAGAAAGGATCTTTGTGGGCACTCAGATTGACTTAGGATTTTGCTAATATAATGCATGGTTCCCATTTTTTATGCATTAAGTGACTTCCTTTAATAGAGGGAATAAATATTTATGCATACAAGAACTGGGGTACAGGTCAGAGGTACAGGGGTGAGAGGATTCACCAGAGGGAGGGAATAGAAAAGGCAGATAGAATGAAGCACACTGCTTAGGTGAGCAGCAGGCGAGACAGGAGAGGTCTGCTGTTCCATGTGTGTCACCTCCCTGGCCAGGGATCAAACTGGTACTACAGTGGCTGCCAATAGCTTCATAGTGCTGTGACTTAACTCCTTGCGCCACCAGGAAGGTCCTTCACTTTATATATATTTTTAACAATAAGTGCTTCTTATTGGGCCCCCCTGGTGGCTCAGTGGGTTAAGCAGCGCACTATGAAGCAAACCGCAGCCACTGCAGCACGAGTTCGATCCCTGCTGCCGGCCAGGGAGGGGACCCACATGACGTGGCAGACCTCCCTGCTGTGCCTGCTGCTCCCCTCAGCAGTGTACCTCCGTTGATCTGCCTGTTCTGCTCCCTGCTCTGTCTGTTGTGAATCCTCTCACCCCCCACACACACCTCTGGCCTGTACCCCAGTGCTTGTATGCATAAATAAATAAATCTTTAAAAAAAAATAAGTGCTTCTTATTAAAGGCATTTGCATTATGCCTATAAACTAAGTCCCATAGACTATCCATATTCTAAGATAAAATACATCCTGTGTATTTTCATTTCATCTTAGTAAAATCGTAGGACAGTCCTAGAACTTGACAACTTTCAAGAGCATTATGCAGACACATGTGAACTCATCCACCACTGTAAATGAAGTATCAAAGTATATTGATAGGTCGATAAGCACTATCTGATGAAATCATCATGTAATGACTTAAATGTTCAGCATCTGTTTCCTTGTGTTTGTCTCTGCATCTACCTATGTCTCAGCACTGTAGCGATATATATATATATGTGTATCTTTTAAAGATTTATTTATGCATACAAGAACTGGGGTACAGGACAGAGTTACAAAGGGTGAGAGGATTCACAGAGACAGTTGGGAATAGAACAGGCAGATCGACTGAAATATACTGCTGAGGAGGGCAGCCAGCAAGACAGGAGAATTTTGCTACACCATGTGGGTCAGCTCCTTGGCCAGGGATTGAACTTGTGCTGCAATGGCTGCTGATACTTTCGTAGTACTAACACTTAACCCCTTGTGCCACTAGAGACCCTAGAGCAATATTTTACTATTGCAGTACACTAAAGATTGGAAGCCATATGTTTTGTTAAGCATTGCAATTTTATATCCCATCATTATATCAGGGTTTTTGAAAGATTTATTTCTGCATACAAGAACTGGAATACAGGCCAGAGGTACGGGGGTAAGAGCATTTACCAGAAGAGAGTGGGGAACAAAATAGGCAGAAAGACTGAAATACACTTTTTTTTTTTTTAAAGATTTATTTATTTATGCATACAAGCACTGGGGTACAGGCCAGAGGTGGGGGGGTGAGAGGATTCACCACAGAGAGCGGGGA
>JAGFMF010011723.1:1176026-1203330 GCA_019455555.1 Galemys pyrenaicus | reverse complement strand
GCTGTGCCCGCTGCTCCCCTCAGCAGTGTACTTCTGTTGATCTGCCTGTTCTGCTCCCTGCTCTCTGTGGTGAATCCTCTCACCCCCCCCCCATCTCTGACCTGTACCCCAGTGCTTGTATGCATAAATAAATAAATCTTTTAAAAAAAAAAACCAAAAAACCAAATCTACTCCAGAAAAGCCACACTTCTCCCTCCCCGACTGACTGCTGTAATTTGTTATCAGGAATATCTTCAGGTTTTTTACTTGGAGGATTATTTTATCCATTTTGGCTAGTCATAAGTGGTGTTCTTTTTTGCTTCTAAACCATTTGAATAAACCAATATATTCAGTAGTTTTGTTTTTCAGCTTAGCTATATTTCTTATAAAACAAAACACTATTTCCTTTTTCTAAGTTATTTGCACATTTTTAGTAATATAGTAGCGTCTAGTAATATAGTAATATTGTTGCGCTTTCATTCCTTATTTATCTTTGCTGTTTGTAAAGTAGAGTAGATTTGGTGAACACCAGTGCATTATAGTGCTACTTTGTGAAAAAAATTTAATTTTTAACCTTTACTCTGAAAGTTCTTTTTTTTTTTTTTAAAGATTTATTTATGCATACAAGAGTTAGGGTACAGGCCAGAGTTGTGGGAGGTGAGAGGATTCACCAGAGACAGAGCAGGGAACAGGACAGGCAGACTTGACTGAAATACACTGCTGAGGGGTGCAGGAGAGGTCTGCTGCACCATGTGGGTCCCTTCCTTGACTGGGGATCGAATGTGTGCTGCTATGTGGTGGATGCTTCATAGTGCGGCACTCAACCTGCTGAGCCACCAGGGAGGCCCTACTTTGTGAATTTAAGATGATGGGTTCCTGTATTTTATTTCATCTTGAGAAAAATACAAATAAGAATTTAGGAAGGACATTAGAGAACACATTACAGGAGCTACAAATAATATACCAAAGTTTTAATTGTCTCTTCAATACAGATTTCTTATTGCAAAGTTCAAGTATGTTTAACTGTGATATACTCTTATTTCCTTAAGTTAAAAACTTATTTTCTCTTAAAATCTTTGTCAGCAGACATTATAGAAATATCCCTTTTTACCACTGTTGGAGATAATATTGACAGTAAGATTTTGATAGAGACCATATTCACAAAACTTATATAAAAGTTCTGTATTATTATTGTTATTCTCTTACTGTGCCTGACTTATAAGTTAATCTTTACTATGGGTATGTTCATATAGGAGAACACATAACATATATAAGATTCAGTACTATCTGCAGTTTCAGGCATTTGTTGGGGGTCTTGGAATATATTCTTCTCAGATAAGAATGGTCTACTATATAAGCTTTGAAAAGTTTTACTTGCATATTCTTTAAGTAACTGTGATCTTTTTTTTCCTCTCTATTGTTTAGTCCAAGAGAAACTCTTCCTTCAAAACCTGTAAAGAAAGAGAAGGAACAAAGGACACGTCACTTACTCACAGACCTCCCTCTCCCTCCTGAGCTCCCTGGTGGGGATCCATCTCCCCCAGAATCTCCAGAACCAAAGTCAAGTACACCACCTCAGCACCCATATAAAAAGAGACCAAAGTGAGTTTTTGGAGGGACCTGTTGTTAATTAGAGCTTCCTTTCGTACCTGTGGTTCTAAGTCTCAGACTTTTTTCTATAACCCGCACCAGTAGGATCATAGAAACTGGGCCTAATGTGTATCTTTTATGTTAATGGATAAAAACCTTTCTGGGAGACCTGTTCCCCTGCATAAGCAGAATTTACTTATGTAATTAAAAAATATATATTTTTATTTATTTATACATAAAAGAACTGGGGTGTAGGGTATGCCAGAGGTGCAAGGGGTGCGTGGTGAAAGGATTCATCAGAGATAGACTGGGGAGCAGAACAGGCAGATCTACTGAAATACACTGCTGAGGGGAGCATCAGGTGAGACAGGAGAGGTCTGCTGTGCTATGTGGGTCAGCTCCCTGGCCAGGGATAGAACTCAGGGATGGAACTCAGGCCACAATGGCTGTTGGTAGCGTGATAGCACGGAGATTTTAACCCCTGCACCACCAGAGAGAACCCTGCCTAAGAGATTTTAACCCCTGCACTAGCAGAGAGACTGTGTTTTTCAGGAACAAAACCACATATACCACATTTTCCAAAACCACATATACCATGAGTGCTTGGTTCCTTCATATTCTTCTAGTTCATAAAAAAGTATCAAAGAAGAAAAAAACCCATTTATTCAGGATATATCAATCATGTGTATAACATGAAATATACAGAATGTATCAATAAATGAAAAAATAATAGATGTGGGATTTTTTCCCCCTTAAATCACATAAGTTTGGTTTAATCTTTTGCGTTGTTAGCATTCCTCATAATAATAAAATAATAATTTATTTTCATGTATTATTCCCTAATATTTCATATTTTACTTTCATAGTAGCACTATGATATAGAGATTCTTTCCCCACTTCATAGGTGAGGAAGCCAATACTAAATAGAAAATAGAAGTCAGAAGTAGCAGCCATCCTTCTGCCCACTTGTGACTATGTAGCTGTTTCTCTTCAGCAACTCTCTCCTCTGCAGGGCAGCAGCTTTCCTGCCTGCTTGTGACCTGCACCATTCTGGGGCTTCTCTTCACTGACCTCCTTCAGTGAAGGCAGCTCTCTTCAAGGCCGCCTACCTGCAACCATGCAGGCCTCTCTCAGTAAACCTGTCCCTTTTGAGGCAGCTCTTGTCCAGTTGTGTCTATGCAAGTGTCCTTTATTCTTCCTATCCTTTTCCCTAATAAATCTGCTTTTTAATATTAAAAAAAAAGTGAGAGGTAAGTAGCAGATCTATTATTTGATCTTATCTCTTTCTGAAGACAAAAATCAATGTCTTAACCACTGTGAAAAATGGTCTAAACTATTCATATGATTTGATTCCTGCCTTTTTAATAAAGACATAAGAGATTCAAGAGCCAGAGAAGTCATCATAAAAGAATTCTCTTTTCATTTTTGACTTGACTTAATTTTTTAAAATAACCTTTTAAATTTTATTTTTATTTTGCCTCTTAGAATTTGTTGTCCTCGATATGGAGAAAGAAGACAAACAGAAAGCGACTGGGGAAAACGTTGTGTGGACAAGTTTGACATTATTGGGATTATTGGAGAGGGAACCTATGGCCAAGTATATAAAGCCAAGGACAAAGACACAGGTAAATACTGTTTAAAAACCCAGATTTCAGAAGTATAAAAATTTAGCAATACTAATAACATCTTAAGTAGATTTAGCAAAAGTAAATTTTGAGTTTTAATTCTGTCTCCAGAAGTTACTAGACTAAAATGTTAAAAAAGCACAGTATAATTATTTGTTTAATCATTACTGTTTTTTTTTTTTAAAGATTTTGTTTATTTTTGTGCACTCCTGTAGGGGTGCAGGTCAGAGGTGCAGGGGAGGTGAGAGGATTTACCAGAGACAGTGGGGAGCAGAACAGGTGGATCCGCTGAAATACACGCTGAGGGGAGCATCAGGCCAGACAGGAGAGGTCTGCTGTGCCATGTGCTTGGTGGGCCTTCGTGGTGGTAGCACTGAAACTTAAGCCCTAAGGCCACTGGGAGGCCCTTTTCTGTTGTTTTCTTATTATTGTCGTCCACTGTAAATGTTTCATGATTGCTTGCTGGAAATTTAAGAAAGATAAAATTTTATAAGTTCCTCTTTGCTTGATAGAGGGTTTTTTTTTTTTAAAGATAAAATGAAGTAATTCAATTATTGGTGCATCTTTTCCCCTTCCCCCTTTTCCCCTTTTTATTAGTATATTTTTATAGCCCAAAGTTTTTTAGGTCTGACTGACTTTTTTTAAAAAAAGGTTTGTTTACTTATGCATACAAGAGCTGGGGTGTAGTCCAGGATTGCAGGGTGATGAGAGGATTCCCTAGAGACAGACAGGGGAGCAGCCTGTGACACAGGAGAGGTCTGCTGTGCCATATGGGTTAGCTCACTGGCCAGGGATCAAACTTGCTGCAGTGACGTGGATAGCTTCATAGGGCTTGAGACTTAACTCCTTGTGCCTCTAGGGAAGCCCCAGGCTTCATTGAATTTGAATTAAAATTTTCAAGTCTTAAAATCAAAGATAAAGAAAACATAGAAATTTTTTTTTTTAATAGAGATATGGTGTATAGCATTAAAGTAAGCGGTAAAATTTTTTTAGAGCAGGGTTCATAATGGTGGCTAAAATATGCTAACAGATGTTTGAATTTGTTGTGACAGGTGAGCTAGTGGCCCTAAAGAAGGTGAGATTGGACAATGAGAAAGAGGGCTTCCCAATCACAGCAATTCGTGAGATCAAAATCCTGCGTCAGCTAATCCATCGAAGTGTTGTTAACATGAAGGAAATTGTCACCGATAAACAAGATGCTTTGGATTTCAAGAAGGACAAAGGTACTTGCAAAGAACCACTTTTTTTGTAGGATAGATTGGTACATCTTAAAAGATTTATTTATGCATACAAGAGCTGGGGTATAGGCCAGAGGTGCAGGAGGTGAGAGAATTTACCAGAGACAAAGTGGGGACCGGAACAGACAGATCAACTGGAATACATTGCTGAGGGGAGCAGTGGGCGAGGCAGGAGAGGTTTGCTGCGCCATGTGGGTCCCCTCCCTGGCTGAGGACCCAACTCATGCTGCTGTGCTGCAGATGCTTCACAATGCAGTGCTCAACCTGCTTCACCACCAGGGAGGACTCCACATCTTTATTTTTTTTCTTTCCTTGTTTGCCTATTTGAAATGGCTAACAGTTCATGCTAAAGTCAGCATCTTTCTTTAATCCATAACAAGAATTACTACGTTGACAAATTGCTGAACAATACATATTTTATTATTTTTTTTTAAAGATTATGTATTTAAGAACTGGGGTACAGGCCAGAGGTGTGGGGGTTGAGAGGCTTCACCAGAATCAGTGGGGAACAGAACCAGCAGATTGACTGAAATACACTGGTGAAGGGAGCAGTGGGTGAGACAGGAGAGGTCTGCTAGGCCATGTGGGTTAGCTCCCTGGCTGGGGTTTGAACTCATGCTACAATGGCTGTGGATAGCTTCATAGTGCTGCAGTTTAACCCATTGTGCCACCAGAGAGACCCCAACAATACATATTTTATAAAATGCCCATTCTTTATCAGTGTACTCTTACACTTTTAGAAGAAGTCATTAAGAGTCTGTGCTAACACTTAAAGCAGGCTTATAAACAACAGAAGATCCTCTTCTAATATTTTAGTACTTTTTTTAACAAATTATAAAATAATAGAATTTAAAACCTACATCAATTATTCTCATTTTTATATTACCTTATCTGGTTTTGGTTCATGTACATCCATATTTTTACACAGTTTTGCGCTGATACAGATTAGAATTCAAAAAACAATCTTGTTTACATGGTGGTGTGCTTCCCTAGATTAGTAACTTTTGTCTTGGTGGGATATAATTACTGATTGTTTATGTAATTATGTTTGAAAAAATTCATTTGTATATGACTATGCTCCAACCTACTTTTGCTATAGCAAATCTGATGGTTTACAGATGGACATCTGTGAAAGTGGCATCTGTACATGTAGCTCTGAGTATTAAGAGAGATTATGATTAAAGTACATAAAATTAGGAGGTTAATGGATAAAGTTTAAGCAGCGCCTAAAAGATTAGCATGAGAGGAATAACCACGTCAAGTTTGGTAGGAGTAGTTTTAAAGCAGATAGATAGTACAACAGTATTTAGATAAATTGATAAAAGTTAAGTCTGAATAAAATTAAGAGTCCTAGCTATTTCTCTGATTATACAAATTCTATGTGTAGCTCATTTCTGTAAGGATGCACAAGAAAATGTTAATTGGTTGCTTCTGGTGAAGGGTTTATTTTTCATTCATGTCATTCTACTCTTTAGATAATTTATTCTGTAATGTTAATTTTTTTTTAAATACAAGTAATGTAACTGAATGTGATACATTACCACTGTAAAAAGTATAGAAGAATTAGCAGTTACTTCTCTCCACTGCAATCTCTGCATCCCATTCTCTCCACTTCAATACACCATGACCCATAGAAAAACACTATGGTATTAGCATTTTGGCATATTTTTTCTAATAATTTATATTATACATGTTGCATTTATTTTACCATAACCAAGATCACAGTATATTTAACGTTTCATAGTTTGTCATAAGTAATTCTCCATATCATTAACATGTGTAAATGATAGATAAATCCAAATTTACTTCATGAGTTCCTGTTCAGCAAGTACTTGGGAGTTTAAAAAAATATTATAGTACTGGCCCTCCCTGGTGGAGCAGTGGGTTTAAGCAGCACACTATGAAGCAAACCACAGCCACTGCAGCACGAGTTCAATCCCTGCCACTGACTGGGGAGGTGACCCACGTGGTGCAGGCAGACCTCTCCTGCCTTGCCCACTGATTTCCCTCAGCAGTGTATTTTGGTTGATCTGCTTGTTCTGTTCCCCACTCTGTCTGGTGGATTCTCTCACCCCCCATACCTCTGGCCTGTCTGTACTCCAGTGCTTATATGCATAAATAAATAAATCTTTAAAAAAATATTATAGTACTGAGTTGAAAAATTTTGTGCATAAATCTTTGCATTTGATTTGTTTAGTATACTTTTTTTAAAAGATTTATTTATATATACAAAAACTGGGGTGTAGGCCAGAGGTGTGGGAGATGAGGATTCACCAGAGATAGAGTGGAGAGCAGAACAGGTAGAACTAACGCAACACATTGTTGAGGGGAGCAGTGGGTGAGACAGGAGAGGTCTGCTGCATCATGTAGGTTAGCTCCTTGACTGGATTGAATTCATGCTGCAGTGGCTGGCTATACCTTGATAGCGCTGACATTCAACCCGTGTCACCAGGCAGGCCCCTGCTTAGTGTACTTTTTTTTTTTTTTAAAGGGGGGCACTTCTTTCTTTTCTTTTTTTTTTTTTTAGATTTATTTATTTATGCATACAAGAGCTGGAGTACAGGCCAGAATCCAGGGAGGTGAGAGGATTCACCAGAGACAGAGCAGGGAGCAGAACAGGCAGATCAACAGAAGTACACTGCTGAGGGGAGCAGCGGGCAAGGCAGGAGAGCTCTGCCACGCCATGTGGGTCCCCTCCCTGGCCAGCAGCAGGCATCGAACTCATGCTGTAGTGGCTGTGGTTTGCTTCATAGTGCGTTGCTTAACCCACTGCGCCACCAGGGAGGCCCTTAGTGTACTTTCTTAGAAGTAGAATTATTTGCCCAAAGGAATTCTCATATTTAACGTGGGATTGCTTTTAAGAAACATAGAAACAAGTTATGTTATGCCAGTGAGTGCCCATTCTACTACATCAACTTTAATATTGCGTATATCTTTTTAAAAAGTTTTTTTGTTTTGTTCTTTTTTATTTTATTTTTTTTATTGAGATAATGTTAGTTTACAACATTGTGTAAGTGCCCGGATTACATTTTCTCACCATGTCCACCACCAGATGTCTCATCGCCATAAAAAGTTACCTTGATAGATGGAGCGTGTATTATTTTGGATTGCATTCCTTATACTAATTCTGAGTTGTTTTTTCATGTTCATTAGTTTTATTTATGTTCTCTTAGTTATTTTTATTAAAATATGTTGATGTACATTATTTTTTAACTTAAGGTATACAAAATAATGATTTGACATTTATATTCACTGCAAAATGATGATCCCAGTCAGTCAATTTGCCATCTCCTTTTATACAATTGTACAATACATTGCTTTGACTTATTTATTTTGTAACCGATAATGTGTTCCCCTTAATTCCCATTTTGCCCACCCTTCTGGTAATTACTAATCTATTTTATGTTGCTATAATTTTAATTGTTTTGTTTGTTTTTAGTCCTCTGCCCATTTTCATGGTTTTGGTGTTTTTCTTAAGTTGTATGAGGTCTTAGCTATGTCTCTTTAAGTTATTAGCCTTTAATGTAGTAGTTTTTAACATTTTCAGGCGTCATAGACCTATTTAAACATTTTATGGATCCATTCAAAAAAATGTTTAAAATGTTGCATGCTGTTTCAGTGAATTCAAAGAGTCCTTGAAACATAACTCTTCTAGGTTAAGAATTCTTGCCTTGGAGTAGAGGAAAGCGCAGTGAACTTTGGTGGAAGACTATGGTACTTAAGTGGTGGGAGTACTATAGTGACTACACCCGAGGGGATTTAGGGGTTTATAAAAAGAATTCTTGCTTTTATGCTATGCGGAGACAGAATTTTAGATTGATAAGTTATTGTCTATATCTAGTTTCTCAAGTTACAGTGTTTGCCTCTGTCATGCACCCTGTTGAAAATAATAGTGTGAATTTCAAATCTTTCATAATTCTCTTAGTATACTACTTGTTTATTTTATCCACTGCTAAATTTAGGTAATTGGATTAAATGGTTCACCTTTTAATTCTTAAATACTATGAATTTTGCTAATGCTTTATATGATGTATAATATCTACCATGCTGCCCTTGATATATTATTTGAATCCTGTTATGGTTAAGATTTCTACAAAAGTAGTCATAGATAATATTAACAAATGGGTGTGGTTGTGTGTTACAAATAAAAGTTTATTTACAACAACAAACAGCAGACTGGATTTGGCACAATGTCTAGAATTTGTCAATTAACATAGATCATGGAAGACTACATTTATAATCTGATTGGGCCCACCCCCGAAGATGTAAGCAGTTCAAAAAGTGCTGGAAGCTTAATTCAAGTAGTAGTACTCTAATTTATTTTTAGAAAGGGCAAATTATGAAACTACTCTTATTTTCGGTATTTTTTCTATAAAATTAAATGATTATTCCAGAGAGGTTTATGGTCAATTCCAAAATTCTATAAAAATTTGAGGCATTGTCATTTCAACATTCTTTTTCTTCTTTTTTAATTTTTTCTTTTGTCTGTGTAGGTGCCTTTTACCTTGTATTTGAGTATATGGATCATGACCTAATGGGACTGCTAGAATCTGGTTTGGTGCACTTTTCTGAGGACCATATCAAATCTTTCATGAAACAGCTAATGGAAGGATTGGATTACTGTCACAAAAAGAATTTCCTGCATCGGGATATTAAGTGTTCTAACATTTTGCTGAACAACAGGTAACATAGTAATCAAATGAGGTTAAACATTTTCTCCCTCTCCTAACTCCCTTAGTTTTTCTGCCTTTATGTCTGTCTGGTGTTTACATCTTTTTTTTTTTTTAAGATTTATTTATACATACAATAGCTGGGGTGCAGGGCAGAGGTATGGGGGTGAGAGGATTCACCAGAGACAGAGTGGGGAGCAGGACAGGCAGATACAGAAATATACTGCTGAGGGAGGAGAGCAGAGGGCAAGACAGAGAGGTCTGCTGTGTCATGTGGGTCACCTCCTTGGCCAGGGATCGAACTTGTGCTACAGTGACTGCAGATCGCTTCATAGTGCTAGGACTTAACCCCTTGGGCCACCAGGGAGGCCCTGTGTTTACATCTTAGGAATAACTTTGATAGGGGTTCTCTGAGTAGCAGAATCTATAGACTCACTCCTACGGAATTAATAGAGGTAGGATTGTAAAGGGTTTTTTAGTTGCAAGTATTTTGGGGAATAAATATAAGAATATTTAGAGAACTTATTACCATAGTTAGTAAATAATATTGTTGTGGTCCTTGACAGTTCACACACACGTTGAGTTCAGTGGAGAGAGACACCTCTATTCTTTAGCAGCTCTTGAAATGTTCTCAGTTTTCTCAGTTACTGCACTTCAGAGTAAACACAGATGTAGTTGGTGATTGACCTTTCTGCCTATCACTTACTCCCAGCTGGGTTTTAATAGTATAGATAGGAACGGTGTCAGTTCTTCAGAAGTTTTTATCAGCTGCTTTCTTCCTCTTTGGCACTTTGCCTAATCTACATTAGTAACATCAGATACATTATGCATATTATTCTTTAATAATAGTCTACCAATCAAAGAATAAAGATAAAGTCTACATTGAGATCAGATTGTTGTTTAGTTCTTTAGGTAATTGGATTTTGGACAACCATCTTTGCCTGATTCATCCATTATTTTAAACATTTCTTTTTTTTTTCCTCTTCTATGCATAGAAGAGCTGGGGTATAGGCCAGAGGTATGGGGTGGAAGGGGCAGTGAAAGGATTTACCAGAGACAGACTGTGGAGCAGAACAGGCAGATTGACTAAAATACACTGCTGAGCTGTGCAGTGGGCAAGACAGGAGAGGTCTGCTGTGCCATGTAGGTTAGCCCCCTGGCAAGGATCCGAGATTCAAACTCATGCTGCAGTGGCTGCCCATAGCTTGAGTGCTGAGGCTTAACCACTTGCACCACAAGGGAGGCCGAAATATTTCATTCCTTTTAAACAGATATTATGTAGATAAGCATATGGAATGATTGTGACACATTTCTGTGTTTGTGGAGTGACCAGTCAACCAGGATTGCCTGGGATAATCCTGCACTAGAAGACCTATATGGGGTGGTTGGTCACTCAGATAAGTTGCTCAATTCAGTAAACATATTAAACCCATATTTTTCCTTGAATTTGGGAGCACCTAGATAGAGTTTTGAAGAATCAGTAGGAATTTATCAAAAGACTGGTAACGGGTGAGTTTCTAGTCAAAAGAAATTCCATGTACAAAAGCACATAAATGTGAAAATATAACATGTCTGGAAAATTAAACAGGGATGTATTACTAGGACAAGAGGAATTCAGCACATAATGACAAGAGATGAAATTGGATAGTTGTAAGGAACAATTTAAGGATCTTGTGTATCTTGCTTACACTTTATCTTTGGTGACAGCATGTGCTTCATCTTTGATGATAAAGCTTGTACTTATCTTTGGTGACAGCCACTAAAAGGTATTGGGTTGATTAATTTTCTGTTTTTTAGATTATGCAATTATATATGTATTATATATTATATGTGTACTTAGATAAATTTATGAGATACAGTATGATGCTAAAAAATTATTCCTTTTGGTCACTATGTCTGTGTTGCACAATTCTTATAGTTAGGCTTGGTGACTCTGTATCCATAGTGATAACTCTTCAAGAAGTTAAAGTGGTAATGACTGTCAGCTTGCAGATCTCTCAACTAGAGTATTAACATATTTTCTGTGTTTCTCTAGCTCCTCCATGGAGGGTGTCTCAGGGATTAACTACAGTTCTGTTCTTGTCTTTTCTGGTGGATCAGATCCCTCCCTGTCCCTGACTTTAGAAAGCTGATGCGATTCTAGACTAAATTGAACTTCCTCCTCAAGATTCCTTAGCAGGATGCAAGGGTCTTGTGGTCTAGTCTGATCAGTCTGTCTTCTGTTTTTGCCCATTTAACTCTGTCTGCACAGAGAACTCTGGGTTAGGTGGCCTGCAAAGAATGATAAGGAGATCTCAGCTGGTTGAGGAGAAAACAGTTCATGAGAGAGGGAGGAGTGTGTGACTAGGCTCCTTGCTGTTTACTTTAATAACATATATAAATAACGCCATATAATTTTTGATAGAGGAGAGACATAATTTGTATTCCGTTTTTAGAAAAAAATGTTTAGGAAAGTCACTAAATGGTCATTATTTGGGGTATACACTAGGTGTAGGGAGACCTGTTAGTGTAAGAAGTGGATGGTGCTTGAACTATCCAAGGCATTGCCAGTAGAGATGGGCAGGATAGACTCTGAAGATCAGTAGTCTTTGACCAATAAGTAAATAAATGGTAGGGAATGAATGAAAATACCTTAAGATAACTCATGGATTTCTAACATCAGAAACTAAGGTGGGTGGCATAGTAGTCAATATAGGAAATACAGAAGGAAAACTAGAGTGTGTGGGTAGAGAGTAAATTCATTTTGGATATGTCTGTGGTGTTTCCAGGATAGTGAAATCTAATAGGCATATGGTCACATGGGAGTTCCTAGCTAGCAGTATTGATTTGAAAGTAACCAAACACATACGTGATGTCAAAAGGCAGAACCCGAGAGATTAAAATGACAATGTGTAGTTACAGAAAATGAGGAAATATGAATATAAAATATGTATTTAAGAAATAAGTGGTTATATATGTCAAATGATGTGGAATGAAAGCTAAAAAGAAGATTTGAAAATTAAAAGGTCACTGATGACAGTTTGGGGTGAGTGTGTAGCACAATTAATAGGAAATTGATGGTAGTAGTATATCTTTAATTTTTTGCTTTTTTTATTTAAGGATGCAGAGATTTGAACATATTTAAATGCTAAGGGAAAAGAAAATAAAGATTCAGGAAAGAAACAAAGTGTAAAGGAGCAAGGTTCTAGAGGAGATGGGATCAAGGCCACAGGTAGTAGTGATCACAAGTGTAGATATTATCTTTGAACAAGAAACGAGATTAACATGGTTTTATGTATAACTGAAGGGAAAGAAGAAAAGTTTGTACATGCAAATAAGTTTTTTTGTTGTCATTTAAAATATTTAATAATACTAGGCCATCATATTACATGCCATGATTAGCTTTCTGTAACAACTTTGCTTTCTGTGTACAAATCAGTCTCAGTGAAATAAAAAAGCTGTATACTAGGCAAGAACTTTTGTTATTCTATTTCAAACATTCATAGTTTCAGTTTAATTAGCTGCAAAGAATGAATTGTGTATAAGCAAAAACTGAAATGAGCTGCATTGTCCAAGGGGGATCAAAATTAAAAAATAAAGATCTGGATTTTATCAGATCCATGAACAAGATTTTAAAAAACAGTCATATAATATAGCAGCTCCCACTAACTTTAAATTTTGTCTTCTTCAGAAGTTAATTCAGTTTGCTTCATTTTTGGAAGCCTCATCAAAATGCTCCACAAGTTGTGGAACTTCATCATCATCACCACTCTTCCATAGCAAGTGTTAGCCTTTCCATCCACAGATTGTTTGGGCAGAGATTCGGCCAGTCTCATATTGGTCAGACTGTCCACGCCAAGCTGGTTCAAGATGCTGCCTAGCATTTCTGTCAGCATGACCTGTAATGGTGGAAGTGTTTGCTGCCAGAGCTGCCTGAACTTCAGGGTTGTTAAAGTGGATCACTGTTCCTTGGTTTGTAAACATAATCACTTCTTAGGACCAAAAATATTGTTTAATCTAAATTTCTTTAAGGAAAACTGAAGTTTTTTTATCATCTGCTATAGCTGTTCTGGGAACCACTTCCTTTTTTGAGCAGTCGTTTTCCCAGCAGTGCACACTCGTGCCTGCAATTTGAAGAGTCTGTTTTGGTTCATTATACATAGGATTTAAAATTCTCCCACTTGATGAGTTCTATTCTCTTTTTTAAAAGATTATGCATAAAAGAACTGGCATTATAGGCCAAAGGTGCAGGGGTGACAAGATTCATCAGAAACAAAGTGGGGAGCACAAAAGGTTGATTGACTGAAAAACACTACTGAGGGGAACGGTGGGTGAGACAGGAGAGGTCTGCTGCGCCATGTGAGTTAGCTCCCTGACTGGGGATTGAACTCAGGGTGCAGCAGTGACAGCACTAAGACTTCACCAATAGGCCACTAATGAGACCCAGATGAGTTTTAAGTTAAGAAGGTCATTTACTGAGAGGATTGGGAATGGATTAGGAAATATGCTAGGTACTAGTTTGCTTAGGTCTAGTCTAATTTCATATTTCAAATTATTTGTTACCATTTTAACTTAGTGTACTAGGTGCCTCGGGTCTTGGATCATCGCAGGTTTCTCAGTGTAAGAATGTCAAGAAATTTTAGGAACCTTTTTTTAATTTTCAATTAGGGATCAAGTTAGCTAGTTCTTTTTGCTTTTGTCGGAATTTGCTTATAAATTGAACTTAATGTAATGATAATTGGGGCAATTGAGTATTGTGCTCATAATCTTTACTAGGGCAAGCAGGGTTGATATAATGTAAAGTGTGGTTGTGAGTAGTTAGTTTATTTTAATATTCCATTGCTTATATTTTGAGGAACCTCTCTTTTTCTGTATTGCACTTTTCTGCCTGGTCTGAACTATTAGGCCTCTGCGGTCTCTCTGCAGTTCCTTAAAAAAGGGTGAGCTAGTTTTTCATATCCTAAGAGATAACACAAACTGTAAACATGAATAAACTGCATGTGAACTTAGATTAGTTTGATTAACCCAAAGTAATAAATTGTTACTAGTTTTCTGAAATTTTGTGGTAAATTTTATTAAAATAGTACCTCAGTGTCAGAGAATAACCAGATGAAATGTGGGCATGATCCCTCTAAGGAATCATGTTCTCAAAGTGTGATTCTCAGGCTAGTACAGTAGCACTGGCATCACATGTGGACTTGTTTGAAATGTGACTCATGAGCCATGACCATCATCTCTGAGAATGGGGCCCAGGAAACATTTAACAAGCTTTCTAGGTGTTTCTTATTTCATTGTAAAGTTTGAGAGCTTCTCTAAAGTCATAATTGGATATCTTTTTTTTTCTTTAAGAGTTATTTACTTTTGTATAGAAGAAGTAGTGTGAAGGTCAGAGTTGTGGGGGATGAGAAGATTTACCAGAGACAAGAGTGGGGAGCAGACCAATGTATTTACTGAAATACATTGCTAAGGAGAGCATTGGGTGAGACAGGAGAGGTCTGCTGTGCCATGCACATTAGCTCCCTAACCAGGGGTCAAACTCAGGCCTTAGTGGTGATAGTGCTGAGACTGAACCCCTATGCCACTAGGGAGTTCAGGCCAACTAGAGAGGCCCTAGTTGGCTATCTTTATGATGTAGAAAGTGATGACATTATGTTGGTAGAAGGGAACTCACTCCTAAACAGTACTTGCTCAGCTCAAAGCTGTGTCTCCATTGGGAAAAATCCAATATTGTCCCAGTATTGTTGTGGTTACTTTATTATGAAAACTCAAATTGCCAAAAAAAAAAAGTTGATACACAAGTATAATTAATAGGGGCCTCCCTGGTGGTGCAAGGTTCTTAAGGTGGAGCACTATGAAGTTATCCACAGCCACTGCAGCATTAGAGTTCAGTCCCCAGCCAGGGCACAGCATACCTCACCTGTGTAACCCGCTGCTCCCCTCAGCAGTGTAGTTCAGTCTATTCACCTTTTCTGCTCCCTACTCTGTCTCTTGTGACTCCTCTCACCCCCCACACCTCTGACCTATATCGAGTTCTTGTATGCATAAATAAATGTCTTTAAAGAAAACCAAATATAATTGATAACTAATACATATACAATTAATGTTTTACTTTGTTTTCTTTTTTTTTTTTTTGCTTGAGTTTTAAAGTAAAATATGACATTTTGTTAGACATACTCTAACAAAATTATTACATAATAAAGCTTCAACACTTCATTTTTTTTCCCGGTAATTTCAAACATGTCTTTTCTGTTTTTCAAACCAGAATCAGTCAAGGATTATGAATTGGATTTAGCTGTTAGACCTCTTAAATCTTCCTCTTTTAACCCAGTAATAAGAATTTAGCCTCGTAGGTTCTAGCCCATTGTTTTTCAGTATATAAAAGGAACATTTAATTAAGGAGTCAAATCTAAAAACACAGTAGTAGTAAAAAACAAACCATAATGTAAGATTGTAAACTGGAGTTGTCAAAGAGGTTTAATCTAGGAGAATAAATACTAAAACTAGAAGAAAGTAGAGGTTAAAATTCTTTTTGTAATTCCTTTATCCTGTAAATTAGTGCTTGAATTTTTAGATGAAATTTGGAGGCTGCTGCTCTCACTTATGAAAAGAATTATTTTTTGTTTTACAGCGGGCAAATCAAATTAGCAGATTTTGGACTCGCTCGACTCTATAACTCTGAAGAAAGGTAAGACACTCATGAAAATTACATGTGGGAAATGAAAAAACTCTGTTCTTGGATATCCTAGCTTTCTGCAAGTTATAATAACTATCATCATTCTCTAATTTTCCAAATATGTTACCAACTAGATTTTAGACAGTAAATTTTATTTAAATTTTTGAATCAACCTTAAACTGAAATCAAACTAAATTGGAGTGGAAGTTATTTCTTCATTTCCTACTTCTTTTCAGTTTGCTTTTGAAACTTAAGTTGCTTTGGAGTTATTTTGAGTCTCACTAATAGCTGTTCTATTTGTATCTGATTGTACAAGTATTTTTTCAGAAGATGCCACTGTAAATCTGTAATGGTTTGGTTTTTTTTACATTTCAGTCGCCCTTATACAAACAAAGTCATTACTCTGTGGTACCGGCCTCCAGAACTTCTGCTAGGAGAGGAGCGTTATACACCTGCTATAGATGTGTGGAGCTGTGGGTAAGGCCTTTTTTATCTTTTGTTTGTAACTCACATATTGAACTTAATACCCTGTTATCAATCTTCATTGACTGTTTGTGTTCCTCCTTGAACTCCAAAGAATGGGAATAAACTTTTTAGCTAGATTTCATAGAAACTTGTTGACCTTTTTTTTTGGTGAAGATTTATTTTTATTTATGCATATAAGAACTAGGGTGTAGTCCAGAGGTACGGGGAGGTGGTGAGAGGATTCACCAGAGAAACAGTGGAGAGCAGAACATGCAGATCTACTGAAATACACTGCTGAGGGGAACGGTGGGCAAGAGAGGACTGCTGTGCCATATGAGTTAGCTCCCTGGCCAGGGATTGAACTCATGCCACAGCAGCTGGCATATTGGCTGGCTCTCTGGCTGGCGATAGCTTGACAGTGCTGAGACTTTAACCCCGACACCACCAGGGAGGCCCTATTGACTACTTTCAATATCAGAAACACTTAAAACATAGTTCACCAATTGTCTCTCTTTTTTTAAGACGTGAATTGAATTGGGATCTAAATAAGGTCCTTAGATTGGAGTTGATTATCTCAGTTCTTTTTGT
Organism: Galemys pyrenaicus; assembly: GCA_019455555.1. NCBI lineage: Eukaryota > Metazoa > Chordata > Mammalia > Eulipotyphla > Talpidae > Galemys > Galemys pyrenaicus. The sequence continues at coordinate 1,186,523 of JAGFMF010011723.1, read as the reverse complement.
TGTTGTTGTTAAAGATTCTCCCTTATATCTCTTGGGATTCCCTTTGTCCACTTTGCAGTTTCCTTAGAAGAAACTGGATCATTTCTCCTATAGAGTTTCTCACAGTCTGGATTTTGCAGATTGCATCCTTAGGATGCATTTTAAGCATGCTTCTCTGTCCCTTTTATTTACTATAAATTTTAGGTGAATTTAAATGTGATTCCTAGCCACTGAAACCGCAGGTTGTTTTGAATAATTTTTCTTCAACTCCCGCCTGTCCTCCTACCCCTTCCCCAGTTGTCTTTGGGGAATACTACTGACAGAAACTGTATAGTCAATGATACATTCAAGTATCATTAAATGGGATTTTTTTGCCCAGACAGTCACTGATTATGTTAGCTTAGAGAATCTAAAAACAATCCACTACAAATTAGTCTGCTTTTTATTGTCACCTTATACAGGCAGTTATAAACTGATAAAATATTCATCCCTCTCAGGCAGAGTTACACAAACATGGACACACGTGCCACTTTACATAATATACTACATTATTTAACATGTTATTAGCTGTAATCCACAGCCATTGATTTGTGATTATATTTTATTATGGTGATCTAATAGTTTTCCTGGAAAAAAGTTAACATCTATTTGGCTAACCCTTGGTACAAATGATATAGAAAAATTAATGGTAGAGGTTTAATACTTTAATTTTATTTACTGGGTTTTCAAGACAAGACAATATTTCCATAAACCAGAAACCAAAGTATTTCTAGAAACCAAAGAGGGGGAGTTGAGGTTTTTTTTGTTTTGTTTTAGTTTCATTATGAACTCACAGATTTAAACATATTTGATGTTTTAATCCATTGTGGTTATCATCATTATTCCTGCTTGAGCTCTCCAGTTTTTGTCCAGTGGGTGTTTGTCCATTGGGTGTCCAGCTTAATTTTTAATCCTTTTTATATAAAAGTAGTAGTCTTTTTTTTTTTTTTAAAGATTTATTTACACATACAAGCACTGGGGTACAGGCCAGAGGTGTGGAGGGCGAGAAGATTCACCACAGACAGGGTGGGGAGCAGAACAGGCAGATCAGCGGAAGTACACTGCTGAGGGGAGCAGCGGGCACAGCAGGAGAGGTCTGCTGCGCCATGTGGGTCCCCACCCTGGCCAGCAGCAGGGATTGAACTCGTGCTGCAGTGGCTGTGGTTTGCCCCACAGTGTGTTGCTCAACCCATAAGTAGTAGTCTTTGATAGCATTCCTTGATTTCTGGTTCCAGGTTCATTCTGCTCATTTCTTCAGAGTATTAGTCCCTAACCAGTGGAAAATATTTAGGGACCATAATTTGTTTCTTGTGGACATGGGCCGTGTTCATTCATTGTTTCTCATGCTGTGTGATACATGTGCTGTCCTTGACCTTCATGCTTTATGATTCTGATATTTACTTTTTAGTGGAGCATATCATTTTCTCCCATTCTTTCCCTCCATTAATGTCAGTCTTTAAAAGGAGCACCGCATGGGGATAGAGGTGATAGAATTCAAAAGGGTGATAGAGCAAGAGCATAATTTTTCAGGTAGCCTACCCAACTCAGATGAAGCTTTAGTTAATTTTAGTGATTCAAACTGGTGTGTTTGCTCTCTGAATTATTTGCTTTATCAGTAGTAGCATTTAAATTATCACAACTAGGGCCTCCCTGGTGTTGCAAAGAGTTAAATCTTAGCACTCTGAAGCTATGGGCAGCCACTGCAGCATGAGTTCAATCCTGGCCAAGGAGCTAACCCATGTGGCTCAACAGACCTTTCCTGTCTCGCCTGTTGCTCCCCTCAGCAGTGTATTTCAGTACATCTGTCTGTTCTGCTCCCTACTCCGTCTCTGGTGAATCCTCTCACCACCATCTCCCGCCCCTTCACACACACACACACACACACACACACACACCTCTGGCCTACACCCCAGCTCTTGTATGCATAAATAAATAAATCTTTTTTAAAAATTGTCATGACTAGGCTCTGAAGTTAACGCCCTTTTAAAGTGCACATGGTGGGGCCGGGGGAGCGTTCATAGCTGTTAGTATTGTGATTTCATTTTGCAGCTTGCCAATTCAGTGTAGTAGCAAAGTGTTGATTTCAGAAGGGTGTCTTCCCCACCAAAAACTGGCAACTAAAAGAAAAGAAAACATAATTAGAAGTTAAACTTTGTTTAAAGTCCATGATTCATCCAGTTGAGATTTTGTTTGATTTTTGATGTGAGCATGCTATTTTAGTGATCCATGTTGTCTCTCTGAAAATATTTTGTGGGATGTTATTTACAGAGGATTGATGGAACAGTTAAGTTTGAATTTAGGGAAGAAACTATATTACAAAAAAAATATACCTAGAGTCTTAGAACTCAGCTGTTCTTTTCTTTTTGTATCGTGTTTTATCAGCACAACAAGCACTATATTTGGAATTTGATTTGCTGGTTAATGTTGGAAACAATTAGATTTTTACTTTTGTAAGTATACAATTTGAGAGGATATTAAAAATAAGAACTTGTATTATTGTTAACAATAGAAAGGTGATAATAACTTTAAAAACTAGGTTTGTTTTGCTTTCTCAAGTTTAGTCAAGTTAGAGAATTTCTGAATAAAACTATATAAACTTTGGTTTTATGTATATTTGTAAATGTAATTTTAAAGCACAGGACAGAAAGGAGGTTCTTTGTCCATTTTTTTCTTTTCCCACTTTAAGATTTATTTATTTATGCATACAAGAGCTGGGGTACAGGCCAGAGTCATGGGAGATGAGAGGATTCACCAGAGTGGGGAACAGAACAGGCAGACTGACAGAAACACACTGCTGAGGGCAGCAGCGGGCAAGGCAGGAGAGGTCTGCCTCACCATGTGGGTCCCCTCCCTGGTCGGCAGCAGGGATAGAACTCATCCTGCAGTGGCTGTGGTTTGCTTCATAGTGCATTGCTTAACCCACTGCGCCACCAGGGAGGCCCTCTTTTCCCACTTTAAAGTGTTCAGGCAGACAGAGATATATAGAGAGTATTTGTGATTTTTTTCATGTTTTAAATTTAGAAATAATTTCTTTGTACAGAAAAGTTACTAGAATAGTACACAGAGAACTATAGTATCGCCTTTAAATTTTTACCCTTTTAATTAGGTGTATATTTAAAGTATATTTAAGGTATACAATTTGTTAAATATACACTTTGAAATTCATAATATAAGTATATGTACTGACTATACACTAGTGAAATCATCATCACAACCAACATAATGATTACCTACAAGTAGTTCTATATGCTCCTTTTTAATCTTTCTCTCCAGGCCACATCATCCCATGTAGATTGATTTCCATTTCTAGAATTTTATGTAAGAGGAATTGCACAGTACATGTTTTTTCTCTCTCTCTGATCTTTTCCTGTGTGTAATTGTGGTCAGATTTATTCATGTTAGATTGAGTTATTTTTAACCTGTTACTACTTTTCCCTATACAGGCACACTTAAGAGGTATTGCAGGTTCAGTGCCAGACTGTCTCAATAAAGTGCATATATATGTCACACAAATAGATTATACTTTAGTCTGTTAAGTTGTAATAATATTATCCCTATAAAAACAGTATATATGCCTTAAGTTTTTTTTTAAAGATTTATTTATTTATATAAAAACTTGGGTATAGGGCAGAGTTGCGGGGGTGAACAGGCAGATCTACTGAAATACACAGCTGATAGGAGCAGTGAGTGAGATAGGAGCAGCCAGCTCCCTGGCCAGGGATTGAACTTGTACCGCAGTGGCTTGCATATAGCTTCATAGTGCTGAGACTTAATCCCTTGCACCACCACCCTCCATATACCTTTATAAATACCTTAATTTAATGTGACACAGACATGAAGTGAACTCATGCTGTCAATGCAGAGTTGCCACAAACCTTCAGGTTGTATTTTTTAAAAAAGACATGTGCAAAGTTCAATAGAACAGGGCAGGCCTCTGTGTGTGTGTGTGTGTGTGTGTGTGATGCAACATATATACATTAAATAAAATGTATATACACACCCCACATCTTTTTCGGAATTATTTAAAGTAGTTGCATATATCTTGCTCCTTTTTCTATTAATATTTAGTACACTTTTCCTAAAAACAAAGACATTCTCCTATATAATGATGCATTTGTCAAATTCAGGAAGTTCAGTACTGATACACAGTATTTAATGGAGTATTTTAGCCTATATTCCCATATTTTGTCCATTCCCTAATAATGTCTTGGAAATAATACTTTGCCTAGATAGCTCTATCAAGCAGATTCAGTCTAGTATCATATTACATTTAGTTTATTTTTTTTTAAAGATTTATTTATTTAGGGGCCTCCCTGGTGGCGCAGTGGGTTGAGCAACGCACTATGAAGCAAACCGCAGCCACTGCAGCACGAGTTCGATCCCTGCTGCCAGCCAGGGAGGGGACCCACATGGCGCATCAGACCTCTCCTGCTGTGCCCTCTGCTCCCCTCAGCAGTATACTTCTGTTGATCTGCCTGTTCTGCTCCCCGCTCTCTGTGTTGAATCCTCTCACCCCCCCACACCTCTGGCCTGTACCCCAGCTCTTGTATGCATAAATAAATAAATCTTTAAAAAAAAAGATTATTTATATGTACAAAAACTGGGTTACAGGCCAGAGATGTGGGGGGTAAGAGGATTCACCAGAGACAGAGCGGGAAACAGAACAGGCAGATCTACGGAAGTTCATTGCTGAGGGGAGCAGCGGGCAAGACAGGCGAGGTCTGCTGCGTCATGTGGGTCATCTCCAGGGATCAAACTGGTGCTGCAGTGGCTGCAGATGCTTCATAGTGCGGTGCTTTAACCCCTTGTGCCACCAGGGAGATCCCATTGTATTATATTTAGTTGTCATTTTTTAATGTATAACCATTCCCTAGCCTTTGTCTTTTATGACATTTACATTTTTTAAGAATACAGACCAGTTACTATATAGATTCAGGTTATGAATTTTAGACTGGAATCCTCCATATGTGTTCTTTTCAAGGTGTCATAATTTTACTTAGGAACTCTGTTTACTTCTTATTGAAGGTACTAATTTTGGTCATTTGGTTAAGGTGTTGTCTTCTTTCCCCACTAAGTAGTTAACAGTTTTTCTTTGTGATAAATTATTTGTGGAGAAATATTAGAAATTATGTAAATAAGCCAATGGACTTTTGAAAGACCTTTCAAAATACTAAAGGTATGTAAGGATGATGTATTTGAAAGTCCTGTTGAAACAACCTACCTGATGACAAACTTTTATTTGCAAATATGGCACCAAGGGGCTAAGTGTAGTGTACATTCTACAGAGCAGGTGCATGAAAAACAAATAAACAAATTAATGGCTTTCCAGGACTGCCAAGCAACTTTGTGAAAATGAAATGTGGATTTTTTCAGTCTTAGTTTACAAAGGAATTGATAAAAAAGGACTCTTGATTCCCTTTCTCTGCCTATAGACTATCCTTCAGTTTGATCTGTTAGCAAATTTTCAGATGCCTTTATACTATATTTTCACTGCAATAAATATTTTCATTTACAAAACTCAGACAATACAGTTTTGGGCTAGTTTACAACATGGTATATTAGATGCGGCCCTATATATAATACTTTAAATGGGCTCCAGGGGATTCTCTCTTGACTTCTCAATTTTATTCTCTTTAGATGCATCCTTGGGGAACTGTTCACAAAGAAGCCTATTTTTCAAGCCAATCTGGAACTGGCTCAGCTAGAACTGATCAGGTACAACTGTGCATGTGCTCTGAGTGTCCAGGTGTGACAAGTAGTCTCATTGTCAAATTTCGAATGCTTTTCATTCATTCTGCTAAATGATTTTATGCTCTTTGTGTCCAAGTAAGTTTATCTTCACTTAATCAGGTTTATCTTTTATTTTGTCATGGGTTATATATACAGTTGTAATCCATCTACTTTTCAGATCTTTGTATACTTTTTATTCTAAGCACACCATTTTCAGGATAGCTGTTTTCATATTCTTATGTTAGATCAAGATCACATTTATTCAGCAAACATTTATTGAACCTGTTCTGTAACAAACTCTTTTCTGTTAAACTTTAGGATTTAGAGTTAAACAAGACAGGTCCTACCTTTAGAAATCACAGAGTTTAGTCTTATGATATATAAACAGTTTTGTAAAATAGACCCCATAATAATATTTGATGAAGGCCAGGGATTAGGATGGAAATTTGGGTTATTTTTCTCAGTAAGATTATAGGGAAGAGTACTGCAGGATAACATAGACTCTTTTTTTGGGTGGTATTTACAGTACCTCCTTTGTTACTCAGTACTAACTCAGTTTTTCATTAAGATTTCCAGTCTTTTTTTTAAAGATTTATTTATGCATACATAAACTGGGATACAGGCCAGAGGTGTGGAGGGGTGAGAGGAGTCACCAGAGACAGAGTGGGGAGCAGAACAGGCAGACTGAGCAGTAGACGAGACAGGAGAGGTCTGCCGCGCCATCTGGGTCACCTCTTTGACTGGGGATCGAACTCGCACTGCAGTGGCTGCGGATGCTTCATAGTGCGATGCTTAATCCCTTGCGCCACCAGGGAGGCCCCAGGACTTCCAGTTTTATGCTCTCAATTCTGCCAGTTTTCCCTATAGGGACATTTTGAACCATCTTAATCCTCTGCAACTAATACAGAACAGAACAAATACTAAACAGAACAAAACTAATAGTGAAAAGCTATGTGGAAGATTAAAAACTCGTTTTACAAAACCAAATTTGTGAATCGTTTTGGACTGCTGTGCCAGTATTGTCACTGTATTATAATCTTCTCTTTCTATTTCTTCTTAAACCAGTGAGGTCATGTTTTATCTTTCTGTATGCCTTCTAATTAAAATGCCAAGATTCCTTAGTCCTCAGGAGGTGGTAATTTCTGCTTTTAGAATCTACAGAATTCATGATGTTGACTTGCTTCCTTGTTCTTGCTTTGATTTCAGTCGACTCTGTGGTAGCCCTTGTCCAGCTGTGTGGCCTGATGTTATCAAGCTACCATATTTCAATACCATGAAACCGAAGAAGCAATATAGAAGACGTCTACGAGAAGAATTTTCTTTGTGAGTTTTGCAAAAATATACATCTGGTTTCTGTGTTTGACTGGTATTCAGACCTCTTTTCTTCTTGGCTTGTGGAGTTAGTATTGTCCCAATTTATTATGGTTAAACACTATAGGAAAACATTTTATTTTTGAATAGTATGTGAATTTCATCACAGCGCTTTTGTAATTTTGTTTTCTTAAAACTTTAGATGATCCAGCACCATTTATTTTGAAGAATATATAAATATATATAAAGCACACATTTTTTTTATCCAAGAATGAAACTACTGACTTCCATGTTTTACATGTATTATAGCATTTCTTAAATCTTGTGTAGAAGCAAATAATGCTTGTGCTAGTGAGCTTCCTCTTGCCCCTCCACATGGAGTTGGAAATTCAGAGATATTTGACACAGGCTTACAGGTTTAAGAATTGTGAAGGAGTTGTGAACTTGTTCTTCCTCTCTCTCACTCCACAGCATTCCTTCAGCAGCACTTGATTTGCTAGACCATATGCTAACACTGGATCCTAGCAAACGTTGCACAGCTGAACAAACTCTACAGAGTGACTTTCTGAAAGATGTTGAGCTCAGCAAAATGGCTCCTCCAGAGTAAGTATAGTGGCCATGTGGTGATCCTAAACTTTTCTCTAAGCCTCAGGAGATGAGACACTCAGTAAGATTTTGAAAAGAACTACAAATGACCAACTCCCAAATGGAGTTAATGTGGTTGAAAAGAGGTTTGGTTTGTTGCTTTTTGTTTTCTTTTTAAACATGGAATAGGTTTAGATATACATACATACATAACACACACACATATTATAATTTGGCTTGGTTATTTTCTTTTTTAAGATTTGTTTATATAGGGCCTCCTGGTGGTGCAGTGGGTTAAGCAAGGCACTATGAAGCAAACTGCAGCCACTGCAGCACGAGTTTGATCCCTGCTGCCAGCCAGGGTGGGGACCCACATGGCATGGCAGACCTCTCCTGCCTCGCCCGCTGCCTCCCTCAGCAGTGTACTTCCGTTGATCTGCTTGTTCTGCTCCCCACTCTGTCTGTGGTGAATCCTCTCACCCCCCACACCTCTGGCCTGTACCCCAGTGCTTGTATGCATAAATAAATAAATCTTTAAAAAAAAAAAAGATTTGTATATACATAGAAGAGCTGGGGTATAGGCTAGAGGTGCCAGGAGTGAGAGGATTCACCAGATACTGCGTAGGGAGCAGAATAGGTGGATTTACTGGTATATACTGATAAAGGGAGCAGCAAGCGAAATAGGTCTGTTGAGCCATTTGTGGGTCAGCTCCTTGGCTAAAGATTGAACTCAGGCTGCAGTGGTGATAGTGTGATAGAGCTGAGGCATAACCCCTACTCTACCAGGGAGGACCTGGATTCTCACCATGTTGCCCTTGAAAATCTTCCTTCTAGCTTTTGTTCTTAACCAGTCCATCTGCTTAAATCCCTTGTATCTGTGATGACCATGTATATCTCACATTTGCAAGGACAGTCCTAATTTTAAATAGTTTGCATCACTCTGAGGTCGTATGTCCTGAATTTTGTAGAATGTGTGAACTTTGAATGTCTCTCTTTCATCAGAATCTTAATGAATTTCCTGTATTCTTTAAGAATCCTCAGAGGTTCTACACTCATGTCTCAGATTCTGGCAGATAAAATCTTACCATTGAATTTATTGCTGACAGCATTATAGCTTTCATGTTTTTGGACATTCCCTTTTTACAAAGTCTCTTAGACTGCATATATAAAAGAAGTGGGTAGAATGTTGGTACATGAGTCAATAGTAGCTACAAATCTGATTGTTTCAAAGAAATGTCCAGATTCATTTACTGTGCTAGAATTTTGATGCATTGGATGTGGCTTGAAACATCTAAGTTTTTTTTTTAATATTTTTAAAAAATTTGTTTATGCATAGAAGCACTGGGGTATAGACCAGAGGCGCGGGGGGATGAGAGGATCCACCAGAGACATAGTGGGGAGCAGAACAGGCAGATCGACTGAAACACACTGTTGAGGGGAGCAGCGGGCGAGGCAGGAGAGGTCTGCTGCGCCATGTGGGTCAGCTCCCTGGTAGGGATCAAATTCATGCTGCGGTGGCTGCAGTTTGCTTCATAGTGTGTTGCTTAACCCACTGTGCCACCAGGGAGGCTCCAAAACATCTAAGCTTTTTACTGAAATTTGGAGACTTTTGTTACAGAGAGATTTTGGCTGTGGTAATCTTCATTGTAGTAATATTTGACCTTCCTGGACTGTTCGTATTCTTGAATATGGGGATCTGTGGAAATCTATTAAATAAATTAAGCTATACACCATAATTTAAACTATCCAGTCATGGAAATTTAGTGGGCAAGTAGAAGAAAGAATCAGTTTTATAAAAGTCCTCAAGATCAAATAACAAATCTGATTTTATACAGAGGTAGTTTTGTCATGATACTGTGTGCTTTCAAGATTTAAATCAGTACCTTCTCAGACTCTTTGTAGATACTAACAAACCAGTCATTTCTGTCCTGTCCATTCTCAATTGAAACTTGACTAATGAAGTTCTCCTTTATTCTTGTTATGCCAAGTAAGAACCTTACAAAACTTAACTATTTGACTGCAATCTAAGTGTTTATATAGTAGGTATATCTCTGATGTTGATAAGCCCCTTACTTTTCACTGTAGAAGTCATTTGAACTTTTACACTTTTATTTCCTCAGTCTACCATGTGCCATAATTACTTTGAAAAAAAAAATACTACTATATTTACTAACTTTCCTGATTATTTTTGTTTTCCTTATCCTTTCCATTTCTCACTGCTCTTTACCTTTCCATTTTAATCTCTTGTTCCTCCCATCACTCACCACTGCATTCCCATAAACATTTTTCATTTGCTTTGTCTTTTTCCAGCCTCCCACACTGGCAAGACTGCCATGAATTATGGAGTAAGAAACGGCGACGGCAACGACAAAGTGGTGTTGTGTTAGAAGAACCACCTCCATCCAAAACCTCTCGAAAAGAAACTACCTCAGGGACAAGTGCTGAGCCTGTGAAGAACAACAGCCCAGCACCACCTCAGCCTGCTCCTGGCAAAGTGGAGCCTGGGGCTGGGGATGCAATAGGTCAGTGTTGGGAAGGAGCCCTCGTCCTTTTATTAAGCATATTTTTTTGACAGGTTCTGAAGATTAGGTGCAAGGATATATGTGTGTTGGTGTGTGTATGACTTAGTTTACATCCAGCAAAGCAATAGGAAACAAGCTGGTATCCTAACTTTGGGGGAGAAGAGATGAACCAACAGGTGTACTTATGGTCTGGATAGATTATTTTCCTTTCCTGAAATAAGAAACACTGTATCTCAGTGAATTAGGCCAATTCAATTTAAGGTTAGTTTGCCCATGTTTCTTTTTTTTTTTTTTTTTTTAAGATTTATTTATTTATGCATACAAGCACTGG